>ML741829.1:0-208074 GCA_009193525.1 Aspergillus sergii | reverse complement strand
CGAATATTTATCCAAGATGTTCCTCTGGCTAGACCTTCTTCGTTGGATAAATACATTCATTTGTGTCCATCTCCTTAACCTACTGCAATATATCTTGGGCCTTCGGCTTATGTCCGAGATTCTTATATACTTTATGATGCCTTGGTACCGACCGTAATTATATTTAGACTGTTAGAGGTGTCATCTTGTAGCGCACGGGCACCGACGAACGATATTGCTACGGAGACAATCAGTAAAGGACGAAATGGCCTGACTGTCGAACACAGACTATTAATGCTAGTGCATATCTTTCGGAATAGGTATCACCTGAAAGAGCCCAACTACAACATACTACATTTTCAATTGCTGTATCCAGTCGATGGGGTCCAACAACCACAATCGGGTTGGGGGAACAAGAGGTGGCACTGCCGTGACATAGTAAGAATCTATTACTGGTATTTAGCGCATTGTTTCCTTCTCTACTTTAGACGAGGAAAGCATATGTGCTTTACCTTGACTGATACTACTCTCCTCACCCTACAGGTAATGCACCGGCCAGTTGAACTTAACGACATCACAAGGGGAACTAGATTGATGCCAATAGCTGCATTATGCATGCATGCTCTACCTGGCTTTCATGATGCAAGTCATAGATCATGTTTGCTGGTAGCGTACAGCACATACGAGAAAGCCCTCCTGTCAGGCTATGATTACGGTATGGCTGGTCAACTTCAGGCATCCCAGCGTAGCCTACTAAGTGAGATATCTATTGACGCAGATTGCATTGTGATGCCTATGTCGACATCTAACGGGATACCCATCAGGGATATTTCAGAACCGTGGCCTAGATATTGATATTCACTACATAGTAAATTCACGGGAGGGTAGGAAGGATTTGTAGGCTAAAGCAGTTGCCTTAGCACGGAATATTGTCAGGAGATCTCTCCCTCTTTATCCTCTACTATACCTCATCCTCTACCATACCTCATCATCTACCATCTCTCTCTGGCTATCCACGGCACCTGTCAGCATCCCTTCGTCATAATTCGACTTCTTTCAGCCTTTTGTCCTCTGTATCAGGCCAGTGGGCTATCAACTATGGACAAACATGCAACGTCACCTGCCCAATAAGCGAGGACACAAAGGAATCCTCCCCATTTTATTCCTCCACAGAGTCTTCCCCTTCGCAAGGTGTCCGAGGTCAGTGAGGCTGTCGTGTCGGCTCCACATAAAGTCAAATAGAAAATCAATCCCATCGCCAGAACAGTTCTCCCCTGCTAAGAGTATCATTCTCTCATCTACTAAATCCTTGCCATCAGAGCCCCTGAGGCGAGTGGCCGATCACCTACCGGCTCAACATGTCGTCTTGCCCTTTAATCTTCGGCTTAACAAGAAGGCAACATACTACCTGTCCCAGTCTGTCTTTTGTCCCAGGAACAGTGCAATCGAATACACATAATAGTTTCAGCAATGTCTGCCAAGTAGGCAGATTAGATAGTCTGCTCCTGGAACCACCTCTTTCCATCTCTTACAGTAGGTTATCTCTCTAAGCTCTGTCACCTCTAGATCGACTCAGTGAGCTATTCACTACAGCTCTCGTCATATGTAACCATTCGTCATCGATGAACATTCATCATGCGTAATCATTCATCATAGGTAGGTAAACGTCACCGTCTCCTTAACTCTGACTTCTCTATATCATCCCAGTGGGCTATCCACTAAACCTTTCGTTATCTCTTCTCCTATACAAAAATGGGTTCTCCATACATGACACGATCTGTCCACTCCCTCAGCTACGAGGCGTCTTTCAGAGATACTGTAAACAGCATCAATCAAGCTGTAGAAAATGCCCTCCCCTCGAAGAAGGGGTATGATTGTGTCCGTGTCCTGATCCTAAGATGGGCGAATGACGACTTGGGACTTGCGGACATTGAAAAGGCACTTCTTGAATTTTTCTCCGTCAAATATCATTTTGCGACGGACTCCATTCTCATTTCCTCACTGTCCATGGCAGATGCACTCAATGGTATTCGTGAAAAGATTGGGAAGCTGATCAAATACGATACCACGACAAGCCTTTTCATCGTCGTGTATGAAGGCCACTCGTCTATAACTGACAAAGGCTTCACTCTATAGTAAGTGCATTCCGGCTAGATGTCGACAGTGGAACAAACTAACAGAAGCAGTGGCTCGAGGCGTTATACACCGGCCATCCCATGGCTGATGATCGAAGGCGAACTGACGCGAATTCGCCATGCGGACAAGTTGCTTATCCTGGACTCGTGCTTCTCGACCGCCGCGGCAATAGAGGGTGGCAACAATGAGTACCTCGCGGCATCTTCCTCAGAGTCCCAAGCCTCCGGATGTGTGGAGAGGAGCTTCACGCGTCGGTTTCTTGATTTGTTGGCCAACATTGACTGTCCAGAAATCACTGTCACCCAAATTCATGCCAAGTTGGTGGCGCAGGCTAACAAACCTAACAGTAAGCAAGGCTATACTCCTGTGCATGTCAAAAGCACCGAAAAGCCGTCAATCACGCTCTGTCCGCTTCATAAAATACGGAGAGATGTGGCAGGGTTAAGGAGGACTGGGGAGCTGGCGGACGGGAAGGTCCTCATTTCGATCCTCCTCGAGGGGAAACCATCAATACCCAAGATTGAGGAGTGGAATAGATTGCTCATGTCGTCTATTCCAGACGCCGTTGCAGATATTAAAATAGAGGCGGTGTTCGAATCAACGTCGAGTACCTGCCTAGTAAGTATGCCTGTAGCAGTGTGGGACATGCTCAAGCGAAACGACGCCTACGCGTTTGTTGCTTATGTGGAATCCCACAATCTCCTCCTTCATCAGCCCAACCCTTCAAACATTCTGGAAGGTTCGGCAGGCAACGTGCAGCTTCCTACGCGGGAAAAGTAAAATCATGCTTTCTCTGACATAGTCCTTGTTTGAAATTTCTTTGCTTTACGATAGTTTACCTTTATGCGCCTCAAAAAAATATCATTTCTAGCTTCTACAAGAGATCGTTTTCGTTAAAAATATGATGTAGTCGATAAGCGTGCTGTCAGCATATCTCTATGTTAATATAAACCCCAATATACTGTCGAAAGGCCTAAACCCTTCGGGGACTACAGAACAGCCTTCGAGAATATCAAGATATCCTGATACGTATTCTTTCCTTTCTAGTGGTAGCCTGTTGAGTATGAGAGGTCAATCAGTTGTATGTACTAACTAACACGGCGTTCGACATCATGATGATGCCCAAGCTGATGCTTCCCTAATCCCCTACGCATCGTGATATATACAAACGTGAACTACTTCCTCAAACACGTCTGACATTCCGAGTCAACAGGTTGGGCCGTATACCTTGACAATAGTTCGTCGCATAAAATCAGCGCCGAGTCTACCAATGAGACCATCTGCATTAAGTAGTTAGGAAGCTCTGTGAAATAAGAGGCAGAGTGATTAAATGCGATAGAAGCATAAGCAGCTGAGCCACAATAAAGAAGCCGGAGAACCTTAGCTTACGGATCGGAACAACACGGCCCACTGCTACTCAATCAAATAATACCACGCTATTGCACGTGGGGTCATTGAGTGGGAATTACTCGAACGCTATACTAGGTTTAGTCTAGGGTAGATCTAAGCGAAGTATAAAGTTCAGCTATCCAGAAAAGACAATGGACAGCCGTAGCTGAATAGTGGGGTAGCAGAGCTGGAGATCCTACTAATCCAAGTACCTCTTTGTCTTTCTAATTTCACCAAACGAAGTCATATAAGTTATACCTAACTATCGAGATATAGAAAATACCCTTTCCCTATTAGTCTGGGCAGCAGGGTGCTCTTCGCATTGCAGGACGGTGAGCCAAGGCCCGTGCAACAGTCACAACTATTCTAGATGGATTCACAGATTGTGAGTGGGGTCTTTGGGTGAGGGAAAGCCATGGATCAATTCTATTCGATTTCATAATGCAGATCGCTCAGCCGCAGCTGAAGTGGGGGGTCAGTGGAAAACTTAAACAGCATTAATACAAGTATCCCTTCGTTTCCAGATCCATTCTCTCACAAGCTGTTTCTCCTACCAGCACTCATAGTATTCGGGATTGGAAATATTTCACCAAAATGGCGGTATGATATAAAGCAGTATACTTCCCTTCAGGATTCACTGCTGATGTGGCTTAATCAGGTAATTATTCGATTTGATACTGGCGATGCACAAGAGCAACATGAACAACACATTTTGGAGTCAGTTAACTCTATTGCATAGAACCCACATCGGCCCTATTAATAAGAATACAATATAGGACCCTCCAGAACAATGGCCTTACGGCATCATATTTACCCCGCCAGTTCCCTCCTGTTCTATTTGTTCCAGAGTAAGGATTGTCTGTTCCTTTCCGAAGCAAATCATAAACGATCTCTCCATGCAGGAGGTATCGCAGGTCTAAACAATATAATAGGCTGATTGGATTTTAGCGCGGACATCAGTGACCAGGTTATCCTTGACATCAAAGAGTATGATGGAGTGACTGTTGAAGCGCCACAGGAGGGCTAGGACTATACTGGTTATACCTTTCTAGCTTCAATGTTAATGCTCTCCATTGATTATGTTCCTGTGATTCTCTTTAGAGACCATTGTGATCAATGGTGACTGTCTGTGCAACGCAGGCGCCGGATGGAAAGAAAATCGTTGTTCAGTAGCCCTTGGAGTTTGAAGCAGGATATTCTTCTTATCATCCGGGGTATATTGGCGGTGTATAAGCCAGTAGTAGTCAAATGCAAGTGGTTATTCGGGCGGGTTGGGGTGGGTTCAGTAATATTAGTTAGAGAGAAACATGCGTCGTCAAATTAAGCAGGTCTGCTTAGATATATCGCCGTAACATATCCAATACATGGCTAGGCGTTGATGATGAAAGCTACGACGGGAGTTACAATTGTCAAACACAATTAACGTAAGTATAATGAAAACAGGTATATGTATATCAAGCTATATACTCACCTTGCTGTTTGCGGCCATCAGTAACAACGGCGTGGCCTGCGCCTGATGATATCCTCTTAATGGCAATGCACTTTAGCTTTTAAGCATTTACTCCGTACAGTGTATTGAGCTTCGAACTCATGTTACTAAGATTGGAGTCGGCTAGTAGATATTCCGCACTGCCAAATCAAGTATATCAGTACAATGCTGTTCATTTTATGAAAGCAACATAGCAACCTACTGCTACAGAGATTCCCGGCACTAAGTGAATGGTTAAGCAGGGCCCACTCGACTATGACCGGTGGAGATAATATGCATGATGCATTAATTGGCTTTTACACATGGCTCAGGCCCTCTTCGATGTACACCGTGGAGGCGGGGTAGAGGTCTGGTGGTCGATAGTTGTATTGGTCGGAGCTTCTGGCTGACGTATCACCTGCAGACTAGCTGTGTGATTGCAATGCATAGTCACATTTACGTGTTCAAAATCGTATTTTGTAATATCATGATAGATAAGACTCTGTAATCTACGATTCCTTTGTGCCCATATAGCCTTTGGAGCTGGGTTGAACAACAGCTGGACATTTATCTTCCTTTATTCCATTCCTAGTCTATACAATCCTCCAAGCCTCGTCAGTCCATCAGCCGGTGATAATCATGGAGAATCAAGGGGTCACCATGACCCACACAGGAACGGGAACTAGACGCGATTTTATCATGACGGAACAGTCATTCCCCTGGATCTTCGCAGCGGGCAAACTCACCAAAGCCGAACTCGCAGCTTCACATGTCTCGCTTATTTTGAATAAATTTCCTGCGCACGAGGAAGGGCACTATGTGACTGGCCTCAAGGGTATGATCCTGAATGAGGCAGTGACACACCCCGACACAGAGAAAAGGTATATACTCATGTGGGAGATTCGCATTGACTGGGACCCTCAATGGGGAAACCACATCAACTGTGATATTTACCGGCCAAAGAGTACGGAGAAGCTTCACATCCAGAGTACTCAACGGCCAAGTATCTCAGGTTTCTATCGGGACAAGCAGGAGCTGGATACTTATGTGGGCGGATGGGACCCACAGTACTATGTTTGGCCATCGGATACCTGGGAGGTCATAGAGCAAAAAGAGGCAATTCAGCAGCAATATGCGGAGAGACTGAAGATGATTTGGCTGAGCGATTTGATGGATTGAAATAGTGCAGAACAATATGCGCGGTGAGTTTATATATCTAACCCTGTTCGTCATTGATGTTGGGCTAATCCCACTCTGAGGAGACGGAGGCTTAGGATATTTACGTGGTGTTTTCTCTTTATTTCGAAACTCATCTGGTTCCTTGTTACAATGTAGTATGGTGACACCTACGTCGCTACCTGTCGCGTGACTATAAACTATGCATGTAATAGAGAGCCTATTTCCAGAGCATAGTGAGACTAGACATGCGCTCTCCAGTTCCCCTAGCTGTATTATATATAAAGAAAATATATATTAGCACGATGAGCAAAGTATTACATGTAATCAAAGAATCAGTGTGAATTTTAAAAACTAGACGAATAAAATTAGTCTATATTAGGTGTAGTAACACTTAAATTGGGTCGCCAGTAAACATTTTGACTAACGCTTCCACATTCCGCACTCCAAGAATCAGTCTGACCCACGGGCCATATCTGGTAGTGGCATTCCACACTCTGGTCATATTTCTAGATGGTAGATGACGACTAGTATAGCCCACTCTGCTGTTCTCATGCATGTTTGAAAACGGGGATCTCTCTTTAACCCCTCACAGTGTCATGATAACACGCTCCGATGTGAGTATGGTATTGACTAAAATCTATGCTTGGTCCCTGCATACGGAACTTCTATACAGCTAACGCTGAGAGTCATGACAAGTGAGGCAAGTATTAAGCGGTTTAGTCCATATGCGATATAGCCTTGTTGGTGTATCCTACATCCACAGCCAAAAACTATCGGATCCTGTCCACCTACTCCTCCAGATCAACCTCCGCATCATCATGAAATATAACAGTCCCCCAATCTGGCCGATTAAACCTCTTCCCCTTGGGAAGAGCCAAAGCATCCATTCTTCCCATCTCTTCGGACGTCAACTGAACATTCCCCACAAGATTCGCCTGAATCCTCTTCGGGTTCGTACTCTTGGGAATAACACTCCACCCCTTCTGAATCCCCCAACTCAACATCACATTCCCCGTATCACACCCTCTCTTAGTAGCAATATCTACAATAACCGGATGAGAATGCAACGTGCTTCCAGACCCACCCAATGGCCCAAACGCCGTTTGATGAATGCCTTTCTCCCGGCAATACGCATTAAGCTTGTCTTGTGGCAGTAAGGGCTGGATCTCAGTCTGGTTAACGGCTGGGACTACCTTCGCCGTCTTGAGCAATTTTTCCAAGTTCACAGTCGAGAAATTCGCGACGCCGATTGCCCGCACTTTGCCGGTCTCCAACAGTTTCTCCATCTCCCGCCATGTATCGTTGAAGTCCCAGCCTGTTGCATGGACTTTGCGATTCTCTTTGCCGTATTCGACTGAGTCAGATGGGTCCAGTGTTACTGGCCAGTGCATGAGATATAAATCCACATAGTTGAGGCCAAGATCTTGGAGGGATTTATCCAGGGCTGATTCGACCCGGCGGTGGTCTGAGGACCATCTGTTATCATGTGTTAGATATTGAGGACATATTGGACCAAGACTGTATGAAGACGAACAGTTTGGTTGTGACGAAGTATTCGCTTCGAGGAACTTTTGTGCTTTTGAACACTTCTCCAATCTCGCGCTCGTTACCGTCTGAATTGCGCGTAAGGTTAGATACTCGAGACGCTCATGTTCTTAATGATGGTAACACATACATAATGGAGCACAGTCCTGTGATTTATATTAGTCAAGATCGCATTTGGGGAAATAGCCAGAGACACGAGGCGATCAGACTTACAAAATGCCGATATCCAACCTCAAATGCTGTCTTGACTGCCGCCGCAGCTTCTCCGGGCGCCGCCTTCCATGTCCCGAATCCTACTGCCGGAATCTTAGCGCCTGTGTTTAAAGTAAATGTTGCCATACTGTCATGTGTAATAATTCGACTTGATTACTGCAGAACTATGTACTACCACCAATGTCTGACTTATTATAGACCTGTCCATACTAGAGGCATACTGTTGCCTCGGGTCTAGGGTGTGGTGCGGGGATCCGTCGGAGAGAAAACCGACGCCTCACCGGCATTGGCTAGCAGGGTATTGCGTCGAATTAAGGACTTGGTCCGCAGTCTTGGTTAATAGACCGATATGTATAACCTTAGAAATATCTGGATCACCATTGGAGGCTGTTTATTGTCGCTTCATGACGAATAGTCCACTGAACGTCAGAAATATATTTATGTGAAGTTAAGCCTTCGTCATGACATCTTGTACCATGGTTAAAATAGCGAACAGTATACGGAGATAATTTAATAAATTTTCCGGCAGTGATCTTAATGAGCATAGACTTGTTAATACGTTTAAGCGCTGTAGTAAATATCCAGAAAAGCTCAGCAAATGGTGTCGTACTGGAATACTTAGGGCCGGCCGTGGTTGCAGTATATAGAGCCCTATATTTACATATAGAAAATCGGGACGGGCCTGTGAAAATGACGCCGAAAATGACAGCCTCTGCCAAAAACCGCCGCCTTTCCACCGTAGAACACGAAGAATGTACTACAGATCAGCGCACTATCGGCTTTAGCACGCCAGCAAGGGGCGGGACGACACAAGAACGTACTCCGTATTATGGTTGGATATAATGACAGCCACATGAATTATGCGGACAGGACATGCAACTTACCCTGCGATCTCGATCTCGATATAGTTAATTTAGCACTAAGACGTGGTACCACCACAGCCCCCAGGAATCCCCGAGATCGTCCGTGAGCCACTTACGGCCGATCCCTTTCCAAACATAGTTACCCACTTTAAGCATATGGATCTTACCGAAGTCGACCGGCAGTCCCTTGAGGGACTGAGGTGCATCGAGATTTTCCGAGTCGATTGGAATGGTCGAGGGACATTTGACCTATGTACCGACTTACACACAGCACGCGCGGGCACGTCGACTATCAATAGTACGCTATACTACAGAACCTGACCCCCTGTTCGACTCAAGTACGAAGTACATAGCAGAATAAAGAAAGCTATGGCTGCTGAAGTAGTTATATAGGTTGTTATTATGCCGTAATGTGCTATCAAGTCGTGTAGTCTTGGTACTTCTGACGTTTAGCAAGATTACCTCCCGCTGTCCCGCCCTAGCCTTTCCACCTATTAATACTCTCTACCTACGCCGTAGAGAGCTACAGTACCACCCATAGGCAAATTGGATTCTTTATATTTGCCAGCCTCGAACCGAATTTGGCTCTCCCAATAAGAAGCCCTGGAGATTCAAGCCGCGCTGTCACTCAAAGATCACGATTGACAGTACACTGATCCTCTACATCCAAGTTCACAAGGCCAGACTGTCGGGCTACCTGTCAGTCGCCAAGTCCATCAAAGACTAAGTAGTGTCTTACCTGTTGGACGTCATCATGAGAGCAGCAGTAGACCTTGCCAGCAGCGCAGTTTTCACCTAATGCCCCGGGCATAACGTTTCCTAGAGTGATGAGGCCACCATTTCCTTGTCCGGAACACACCACGGTCTGTTCGCTTGCACAAACGTTTCCAGCTTCATTTTGAGGTACAGCAATCACGGTGGTGACAAAGAGGAAAGAGGTGAAGGCAAATTTCATGATGTACCACCAAGTATATTGAAGAGAGAAGGTGGAAATTAGTTAAGAAGCTGACTGTGTTATATGAAGAGTGCGGTGCTGGTTTGGAAGATGAAAAATAACTCTTTAGGTGAAAGTATCCATGCAACTCAGTGGAACTACAGTTGGTGTCTTATAGGTAAAAAATATATTCAAGGGGTGGGGTTTTCTGGTGCTCAGCGCAGCGCAAGTCCGAATAACACAGTAAGGGTACTATAATTATCTTTAAGTATCAAGAGCAGGGCCTTAACTTCAGCTTATATCAATAGAATGTCAACCCTTCTGCTGGTACTAGGACAATTTAGGAAAGGATGCACTGGATCCACAATCGACTAGCCAGTGACGCTGCATCTCTATGCAAGTCGCCCTTGCTCTCAAAGGAAGCGGTCTGTGGACAAGCGGTGTGGACAATTAACGCATCAGGACTCGCGCGTTTCGGAAATATTTTCAAGTTGTAAGAATGCAAAGGCAAAACTGAATTCGAAACTACATTGACCTCCATTATCCTCACTGATTGACAAGAGTCACAATCACATTTGAACTAGATTGATATTGCATAATTCGTGAGACTTCAAGCCCAATACCAGGCGTAAATATAAACCCTAGACTGACTCAATATGAACCGGACGATCCTTGTTCCCGTCTGCGTTATCCTCATTTCCACCTTTCATCAGCTGCGGAATGCCTTGTCGTGTCTTCTCTTCCTCTGTGGGGTATGCGTGTCGCCACATGCTCCACAGTGGTCTCTGGAAGAGGTCATCTATACTCTCAATAGATCGTCCTTTGAGTTCGGGCAGGCAGAAGAAGATAAACACAACCCCGGCATATGTTAATAACGCATAGAGCAAGAAGACGCCCCATCCCATCTCGGTGATCATATTCGGTGTAGCCCGCGTGATACCGTAGTCGACAATCCAGTTAACGAAGAAGCAAATCGACATACAGACCGACCTCTGTAATCAGGATAGTTAGCTGTCAACTGAATATAGAAGAGGACGGGAAGAGATATTGGAAAAGGCGTACAATTCTGCTTGGGAAGATTTCTGCCGCCACGACATAGCATGCCACGCTGTGTCCAAATGACCAACCGAAGGCGTAGATGTAGATCCATACAACACCAACTATACCACCCGCGGGAGTTCCTCCAACAGTATCGGTGTTGGTTCCCGCAAACCGGAGATACAATGCGAGGTATAACATTGCGGTTGCTTGTAGAGTTGCACCGACAAGCAGAGGAAGGCGGCGACCAACACGATCCACTAGGTAGGTGACATAGAAGATGGTCACCACAAACTTCACCACGCCATACACACCGGTTGTTAGAAGAGAATTGGAACTTCCTTTCACACCGATTAACTCGAATATCTCAGGTGCGTAGTACTAGGAGATGAATATGGTTAACCTGGATCACTGTAATCGCACAAGATCCGTACTCACATTCAAGGAATCTGTGCCCGTGAACTTGTGAAACAGAAATAACATAATGGCGAGGAAAAACCGTTGAAAGTTGCTTTTGATTAGGAAGATGTCCTGCAACACCACCCAATAGCTGTGACCCTGATGACACTCCTGCTCGTATCGTACCTGCGCCTCAATCTCCTGGTATTCCGTTTGGACGTAGGGATGCTCGATAGGAAGTTTTCGTAGTCGGCATAGGTTCTTGATTCCCTCCTCTGAGCGACCATGGTTAATCAAGTAGCGAGGGGTTTCAGGCACAAACGGTATCATCAGGCACATCAGAGCCCCGGGGATGAGTTGAATTCCCATTGATGTTCTCCATTGCGTGTTATCATGTTCAACGCCGGGGAATGACCACAGGGATACTCCATAGTTAATCCAAAAGGCGAGCATTATACCGGCTAGGATCATCAAGTTATATGTTGCAGTCATTGAGCCTCGAACAGATTTGGGTGAATTCTCGGCCAGAAACTGAGGAGTGAGCATGGAGCTGGCGCCGACCCCCATACCGCCAATGAAGCGACCGGCAAGAAGCACATCGTAATCAGCCACCATCTGCATCGCAGCACCAACCACAAATATAAATCCCCACAGAAAAACCGACCATTTCCGTCCAAGAAAGTCTGAGGTTGGGGCAGCGCAAAGAGCCCCGGCTGAGCCACCAGCCGCAAGCATTGCAGCAATCGTTCCCTGTGATCTCATTCATCAACGTCTGATTTGGCTAGAGCGGATAGCAAAGCAAATCGCACCTTTCGATTATCAATCTCTGCAGCCGGTAGGTTGTTCAGACCGAAGGCATTCTCAAACGAAGGCAAAGTGAGAATGCCTCCAATGTTACCGGTGTCGAAACCATAGAACCACCCACCCCAGGCAACCGATATAAGAAGATACAGAAGCCTGAGGTTAAAGATCTCCTTCGGGTCGGTTCTTGCCTCCTTGCTCGCCCAGATGCTAGTACCCCCTGCCATGAAGGATACCGGTTAAGATAGAATGCTGGTAATGTTGGTCTTACGAACACCCAGTAGATAATGTAGCAGCACGAGGAGAACCAAGAGCACTGACAGACAGACTGGAGTAAACAATAATTCTTTAAGCCTTTGTGGTCTCTCCAGGCCCAGCGGAATTGGGGCTCATGATAGATGATATGCTGGCATTTTATGGATCAAACAACTCCAGATGTTTATTGCACATAACGAACAAAGCCCTTGAGCTTCGAGACACCAACCCCACATTTTCGCGGACTGAAGATCTGGGGAAGGTGGAGACACTCTGGAGAGGACAGTCGGACTATCCACCGAGCTTTTATAACCTATCGGACGAGGGCCGAAATCATTTAACTCTAAATCTCCACCCCTCACCTGGAGGCCACGTAATCCTGGCATTATATACTGAAGCATTCTGGTTGGATGTAGTTAGAAGACGATTTAGGTTAGGAAATAGTTTAACCTGTTGTGCAACACTCCGAATCGAGGAAATATATTCCCTGGTTGTTTATTTGATCATGGTGTCGACTCCAGCACTACCCCAGGACAGTTTGGTACGCGAGACCAACAGACCATACTTTTACCGGGAGGCCTATCTTCCCGACGCCACAGCGCAAAGTCATGCCTCAAATCTACTGTTACTCCCGAATGGCGATGTCCTCTGCGCCTGGTTCGGCGGCAGTATGGAAGGCAAGCCGGACATCAGTATATACTTATCACGTCTGAGATCGGGTGAGCAGTCATGGTCAGAAGCTACACGAATGACCCACGACAATACTCGCAGCGAACAAAACCCGGTTTTATTCCGTACGCCAACTGGAGATCTGTGGCTTCTGTACACGTCACAGCATGCCGGAAACCAAGACTCGGCAATTGTGAAGCATCGCATCTCTAAAGATGATGGAGTCACTTGGGGAAAAGAGGAAGTTCTATTCCCAGACTCCGGCATCTTCATTCGCCAACCAGTCATTGTCCTCGATGATGGTGCATGGGTAATTCCCGTGTTCAAATGCCGAGTAGAGCCAGGAGAGCGATGGCTAGGAAATAACGATATATCTTGCATCCGTGTCTCCAGAGACGAGGGACACACATGGACAGAGTCTATTATTCCAGACAGTACAGGCTGTGTTCACATGGAAATTCAGCGGTTGAAAGACCGGTCCTATCTTGGATTGTTTCGGAGTCGATGGGCGGACCATATTTATCTGGCAACCTCGCCGGATGGCCTTTCCTGGAGCCCACCGAGGGCTACTGTTCTTCCAAACCCCAATGCGGGCATTTGCTTTGACGTGCTACCTTCCGGGAGAGTAGTTGTAGTTTACAACCATTCTTCCAAGCTGGACGCCACCGGACGTCGTCAGGGCCTATACGATGACATTGCAGATGGCGTTGACGAACGTCGAGATCAGAGCTCTACACAAGATGGCACAGAATCATTCTGGGGAGCACCGCGAGCACCCCTATGTGTTGCTTGGAGCGATGATTCAGGGAAGACGTGGGAACGACGTGTGTTAGAAGATGGCGATGGCTATTGTATGACGAACAACAGCGAGAAAAAGCTGAATCGCGAGTTGTCATACCCGAGTATGGTGCTTGATGAAGGAAAGATTCACATCGCGTACACATTTTGGAGACAAAGGATAAAATATGTGCTGCTCGGCGATGATTTCTTTTCGACCTAGATCGTTATTTGTTTCCTACAATGTATATTTTGGTGCATTATTAGTCGAAATAACATACGTACGATTTTAATCTTAGTTGGAACACCTAACTGTGAATAATTTATCGTCCTTTTTCATAAACCTAGAAATGTAGCAAACAATCAATTCTTGTATATATTATCATGGCTTCTACGATACGGCCATATGTTGTAAGATCAAAGCTCCTGACCGAAATGTATATTGGTTTTATTTATTATGTTTTGCTACATGCGCTTCCTTATTTAGCCCTAGCAGGGCCAGACACATCAGGCAGAGAATTCTCAATCTCCACCAAATGTTGCATTACATCCACAACCCAGTCTTGCATACCCTTTGGTGACGGTTTGTATGGCTTCCGGGGCCAAAATGCCTCGGCCTCCGTAACGCCTGACGGAGGCCCCGCAAAATGTGCAGCCGCAAATTTGGTGGGGGCGATACCCTCTTTACAAGCCTTTTCAGCCTGTGCAACTAAGCCCTGCAGCTTCATGGCATCCTGTACCTTTCCCTCCTTCCATAGAGCATATAGCCTGGAGACCGACTTGGGGAAGACGTTGCCTATTCCCGTAACACAGCCTGATCCACCGCCACTGAGGCAGGGAATAAGCCAATCTGACGAGCCCGCATAGACACTGAATTGCTCATGCGCGTACTCTTGTGTAAGTCGCGTGACCTTACCCGCATTTCCACAGGTCAGTTTGACACCGACGATGTTGGGATGCTGGGCCAGCGTCGACATGACATCCGAATTCATATCCACTCCATTGCATACAGCGGGGAACTATATTTCCGGTAAGCTTCTAAAACAGCCATAAGTACTATGGACTAGTATAACTCACACTATAGATGACGATGGGAAGAATGTTTTCGCTCGCAACATCCTTATAAAAATCGATGATGACGTCCTTCGTTACAGCTTTAGCCCAATAGCTCGGGGGCAACAAGAGTCCGAAATCTGCTCCAGCCTGGCGAGCTTCCTCTGCTAAACGTATTGATTCATTGGTGGACTGTCCGCTGATACCGGCTACCAGTGGGAAGCTGTCAAATCCCAGGTCTACAGCGGCACGTCGAGCGGTCTTGATTAATTCTTGTCGCTCGGATGGGGATAATAAAACTGCCTCCGCTGTTGTTCCGCCCAGAACAAGACCGTCAACACCCCCACGAATCAAGTAGGAGAAGTATTTGTATGAAGCTTCATAGTCGATTTCTTGTCGAGGCGTGGATTTGTAGAGGGATATTACCGGACAAAAGATTCCAGGGGGTAGAGGTCTGGTCTTTGCCGGAATGGAGGAAGTCATCGTGTTGAGAGTGGGTCTTTTTTTAACAGATAGACTTTCTTGTCCGAAGGCTAAGGCGTTGACTAGTCGTTTTATATCCTTTCTTAGTAATGCCTAACTAGTCATCGGCCATACCCCGACATGCCCGGCTAGAGATCTACCGACGATGCGGGGCTGCAAGCCCCAACATCCGATTTTATTCTAACTTCTCAGAAAGTACCAGAGCAATGCATCCCCAGACCTCAATACATCAACGATACAATACCATCGAAAACAGTCATGGCCAAGCGTAAACGAGCATGGAGTGCAGCAGAAGTGCCCAATCCGGAACAATCGGTAGCGGGCAGATTGAGTCCCAATGTAGAGCAGCACCAGAGTCCATTCCGGGTCCCTCAGTCGAACAATGTATCGGAGAGAAACCCGCAACAACAATCCGTCGAGTCCACTGCAGTACCGCCACTGGTGGAGGTGTTGCCTTCTATTACGCGCAAGATCACCGCATGTGCCGCCTGTAGGAAGAACAAGGTTGGCCGTTACTACACTTGCTAGACTCATAATTTAATGCTCCGTTAGATCCGATGTGACATGCCGGAGGATGGCCCTCCCTGTGTTCGGTGTCGACGCCGATCGCTTTCCTGCGTGTTGAACCGGAGCCTTCAGTCCCTGGTTGAAGACGTCAAGTGAGTTCCCCCGCAAATGTGATCCAGAAAGTGGTGCTAATCCTTACACTTTGAACAGAAATGTGGAGCTTGTACAATCTGACCTGCGGAATCTGCATGACACGGTCGACATAATTTGCCAACACTTGGATCTCAGCCGGCCAAAGGCACTTGTAGTCGACCGTGGAAAGGATAGAGAGAACATCCCAGTCAGCGGAGAGCCCGACCGTGAGGAAAGCGAGGGATGCGAAGTGTCACCACCCGATTCGCCTTCTGCTGTCCATGCTCCCATTGACACCTTTCTCGATATCGCCAAGTTCGGAAGTCCCAAATCCGTCGAGTCGCCCCCCGGTCGTCGCGCTAGTCGTGCGACTCATGGAGATGATCTCATCACCAAGGGCATTGTGTCAATCGCAGTCGCCGAGCAGCTGTTACATCGCTACTTTTCGCGTCTTGACCATTACCTGTACGGAATATGTAGTGACCATCATGACCTACACCAGCTACGCACCACGTCTCCCATCCTCCTTGCTGCGATCTGCACCGTGTCAGCTCTACATGACCCCCAAGACCAAAAGTACTACGCCGCATGTAATAGAGAGTTCCGCTCCCTCGTGATGCGTTCTATGTTTGAAAAGCGTGACGTTGGGTATCTGAGAGCTTTGTGTATCGCCTCGTTCTGGCTCGCAGATGCTTCGAGAATTCTCTGCAGTGATGCCATTAGACGCGCAGCAGACATCCGTCTTCATCGCAGCTTTGACTATCTCATCGGTGCTCGCGACCCCGAGTCCTGCTCCCCGTCATCAGCAAAACCAATTGCCGCGGTGGATCGAGTGCGATTGTGGTATCTCCTGTTCGTATGTGATCAACATCTCTCGATCTTGCACAACCGCGACTCTCTCCTGCGCAGCGATAAAGACATCGCAGTGAGCTGGGAAACATACCTACATCGAGCCGAGACCACTGAATCTGATGTTCGGATTCTTTCCCAAGTGTCACTATTATTAATCATGGGTCAGGTGCGAGATGTGCTAGGGTCCGATAACCAGACGCAGCTGCCACCGACTCTTACACATCATATCACTAATTACTCTAGACAGCTGGATAAATGGTTCGCGAAGTTCTCTGCTCTATTCATCACAAACGCATACATTGGCGATTTCCCAAGAAAGGGCTTGGAGCTTCATTACCAATTTGGCAAACTCTACCTTGGTCACCAGGTATTCAAAGGGCTTCATGGTAATCCTATCCCGATGCATTTCGTCTCTGCTGCGAACATGGCCCATGATGCAGCTGTTGGGATTTACGAGATGATCCTGAACGACAATCAGCTGAAAAATAGTCTTGTTGGCATGCCTCACTACTTCCATATCATGATTGCGTTCGCGGGACATCTGTTGCTGGAAATATGTCACAACCACCACGAACAACTGTCTATCAACGTGCAGGAGGAGTTCAATCTCATCGGTGCCGTCCTAGACCTGTTTCGCAGTCAAAACTGTATCCCTCAGCATCCTATCCGACGCATGGCTCCTGGTCTCAGCCGGAAACTTTCCACCTGTGCTGCCAGTCTAGGGATTGGTAATCTGTCCGACGGCCATCAATCAACTCAAAATGCGTACATTGCCACTACAGGCGGACAGGGTCTCGCGAACCCAGCTCAGCATTTTGACGGGCAGCCGGTTCAGTTTCCAGTTGACTCTACGGCGCCCCAGATGGATGACTTTCTATTCGGCGATATTGGGGAATTCACGTTTCCGGACTTGGCATCCAGTTTTCTGCCGTAGGACATCACATATTAGAATGTCACTAGGACTAAGTAGCGATAATGTCTGTGGAACGTATTCCACCATCAGAAGAAAGCAAAACATACGTACTGTGGAACGCTCCCAAATCGACATTGCTCAGTAAAGACTTTACAGTGACTTGGCATCTCCTATACAAAGTAAGCAATAAAGCCACTTCTTTCTTAGTTCCACCATGGATAAATGCCCTTTACCGCTGAGCGACTTCACCCGAAGCAGGATGGCGGGGGCACCAAATGCAACGTTATTAGTGCAGGCTAAGGGCTCATCAGGCCACCTGCCTATATTGGCCTAGCGTTTACAATTTCTTTGTTCTGCGCAGTAGATTTCTTCACCATTTCCCTTAACTGGAATTGCAGCTCAAAGAGCTTCTGAAATACAGCAATCAGGCATTCCCTCTGACTTCCGACATAGATTATCGAACTTCATTCTTATCCAAATGGCTTTACTCCAGGATTTCCACCTTCAGATGCCAGGGTTCAATGTGGCCCTGAACGCCTCCCCTGCAGTGAGCGCTACTCCTTATCATCATGGCATTCGTTGACTAGCCAGGTTAGTACCCGGTATGGCAGAGAGGGTTTTCCCAATGGTCTCGTGGCGGAACACTTTCATAGCGGTGACATGCAGTAAGTGTCGACAATGCGTCTCCGATCCGGATCTCTGGTTGACTGGATTTTTACCTAGCTTTCTCACTGTTCACCGAGAGATTCTGATGATGCGTGTGATGAATTCCATTACTGACAAGTCGCAGTGGGACCAAAAGGTTCTTCGGATACCCCTTGCGCCATCATTCGGTTTCATATCTCACTGACTGTCTATAGGTCTTCGACGAAAATATCACCTCCAAGTGGTCCCAGGAGATTGCGCAGAGTGGACTCGATGTGACGCCCAAAATGATGAACTGGATCATCAAGGAGCTACAGTGGAAAGCTGGCATTTTCAATAAAACAGGATATGTCCGGGTCTTCGATGTGGGAGTGATCAAATCCGATATAGCCATATCTGAAGACATCCAGCAGGCGCTGAAAGAGGGGGTAACACCTCTCAACAATGTACCAGATGATCAGAAGGATTACCACCCTCGGTCCGATCATAGGGTGGTTGACCTGGTACATCCATCACTGTTCCCAGTTATTTATGGCCGAACTCGCGTGCTGCCAGACCGCATCATTAGCCTCAATGACTGTATAGCCAGCATGGGACAGGGGGAACTCCTCCCAGTGCCACTGGACGAGGAGGTATATGTTTATCCCAAGCACGGACTGCCATACAAACCCGACGTTCCCTTCATCAGTAAGAGGTTCCAATGGCTACCATGTGATGTGGAGCTTACCGAGTCCGGATGTCGGATTGCGTCTTACATCAATAATCTTCATCCCGTGAGGCATCGGCGACTATATGATGTTATCGAGAAGATTATTGCACAAACGATTCCACTTTGGGAGAAGAGTTTAGCCTCAAAATACTATGAGGAAGATCGAATCAAATACACCAAAGTTGAGTACGGGGAACATGCTGGGCCAGAGCCGATCGCTCCTTGGGACGGACTGAATGTAGAAGATTATGACGATAAACACAATCCTTACCCCTGGTCAGATGCTGAGGAAGATGCATACTTTGAACTTTCAGAGGCATGGGAAGCTTCACGCCCCATCATACTTCCCGAGCCGGGGGAGTTTAGACCCCGTAAAGAGAGAGAATGGGAAAAGGTCGACCTACGGAAGCAATTTCCCGGCCGGAGACTACAGGTCATTGTGAAGCTGGCCAATATTGAACTGACGCCCGAGAACCCCGAATATGAAGGTGGTAGCTGGCACATTGAGGGACAACTAGTAAGAGCATTCAATCTCTCCTACCTCCCCAGCGGAATGACCCTGAGTCCTAGAAGAACGAACGCATCGCGGCATCGGCGATATACTACTACGACAGCGAAAACATTACGCCAAGTACACTCTCTTTCCGTCAACATGGAATGAGCGACTTCTGGGATATTAATTATGAGCAAGAACGTCACGAATTTCTCCAGGCCGTCTTCGGCTTTGCCAATAACACTTCCGGTCATGACGACACGAATGTGACTCAAGAGCTGGGCAGCGTGGTTTGCCGGGAGGGCCGGTTACTCACTTTTCCCAACACAGTCCAGCACCGTGTGTCATCTTTCTCCTTGGCTGACCGGTCCAAACCTGGCCACCGCAAGATTCTGACCCTGTTCCTCGTGGATCCCCACAAAAGGATTATATCCTCGGCCAATGTGCCACCACAAAGAGAGGACTGGCTTCCAGAAGAGTTGGGCCACAAGATCAAGCGAGACATGAAACCACTGATGACTATGGACGAGGCGAAAGAGGCGAGACTGGAGCTCATGGCAGAACGCAGTCTCCAGTCCGCAGAGGGCAACCGGAAATATGAGACCGGGGATTTCAACCTCTGCGAGCACTGAACTTTCTTCCTGTTGGCAAAGTAAATTACGGGCTGGTGTCAGTGTGGTCATGCCCAGCTATGCAACCCAACACCCTGCATTCATGGCCTTTTTGTCTTGCTTTTTCTCAATTTCTTGCTTTGCCTTTTTTTTTTCTTTGTGTGTCTGTGGGTCGGTCTTGACGTGCTGTCGCCCAGGACGGTTATCCGCACTCAATGCAAATCATAACCGTTCTCGGCCAAAACATACGTTACCGCGATACGCAGAAACGGGCATTCTGACTGAAGTGGAAAGTCGACAACGGAGACAATTTCGACCAGTCTACCAAAGTCTATTTAATAGGGGTTGTGGCCCACCTATGCCACGAGAAATCAGTAATCTTCAAGGGGAGGCCTACTAACTATGTAGCGACATCCCTGCCCAGCCGCGCGAAAGGATGTTGTCTAAAGCGCCAAGCATTGAATGTAAATTACAACCCCGCAGGATCTGCGGTCGCTTCTACTCCGTAGCGTGAACGATTATAACCCCTAGTGGCGTAGGTCAGGCCACCGAGGCCAAATGGATCCCCAATAACAGCACTGACAAGAAGGATCGCCATGAAGGTCATCATCGTAGGCGCCGGTATAGGTGGTCTAACATGTGCTATTGCCTGCCGACGCGAAAAATTAGACGTGACTGTCCTCGAACGCAGCTCTGCACTCTTGCCCGTAAGTATTGGGAAGACATGATTCTAGTAAAGCTTAATTTGGGCGAGAGATCCTAATAGGAGCGTATTCGACCATTCCAGGTTGGAGCAGGTATTCAAATTCCTCCCAATGGCCTGCGGGTATTGCAGGAGCTAGACCTCAACCAAGAGGTCTTGGAGAAAGGAGCGATTGTCGAATCAATGGATCTCCGACGATACAAGGATGGTGGACTCATTACATCAATGGAATGTGGTCAGACAGTCGCTCGTGAGTATGGAGCTCCATGGGTGTATGTATAATGTGCTGTCACTTGGACCGCCGAGCATTCTTGTCTCACTTTGGATCAGTATCATTCATCGAGCGGATTATCAGCAAATTTTATACGATAGAGCTATGCTTATGGGGGTAAAGATACACTTCGGAGCTACCGTCGATGACTTGGATGTCGAGAACACACAGGTTATTCTCGACGACGGCGAGACAATGGCAGGGGATGTTATCATTGGTGCTGATGGTCTGTCTAAAGTTCTTTCCACTATTATCCAAACCACGATAGACTGACTTGGGCTTAGGGCTATGGTCAAAAGTCAGGGAGACAATTTTTGATCAACATGTTCCACCCATCGAAACGGGTGATATGGCCTACCGTGCGGTTTTTCCAAGAAAGCAACTTGAGAATCTTGACGATCCGGAGATAGACAGTCTTTGTAACAAGACTTCTGTCACCGCCTGGCTAGGGCCAGAGAAACATGCTGTCTTCTACCCGGTACGAGGAGGTGAAGAATATAACCTGGTTCTGCTGCAAACTGACAATTTACCTACTGGAGTACGTACAAATGAGGGTGACTCGGAGGAAATGAAATCAGCTTTTCATGATTGGGACACGACGTAGGAGACTTCATTTAATTAGAGTTAATACTCTATTCGACCGCTAATACTTGTTGTAGACTTCAGAAGTTGATCTCTTGCATATCATCGGTGGTTAGGTGGAAACTATGCCACCTTCCGGAATTAGATGCCTGGAGCAAGGTTGGTTGATCCTAGAGAAGACTGGAAAAGCCCAGGAATATTCACTCACCTGTACCAATTTACTAGGGCTCGGTCACGCTACTAGGAGACGCTTGTCACCCAACGCTCCCATATCAAGCTCAAGGTGCCGCAATGGCAACAGAGGACGGCGCTGTGCTGGGAATGCTAATGGGCTCGGTGGTTCAACGGGTAGATACCCAAACGGACTCTTCGGGGGCGTCACTTCGAGGCTTGATCTCCGAGTCCCTCACGGTCTACGAGGATCTACGCAAGGCACCCACTACAGCCAATGTCAATGGCGCCCTTAGAAACCGCGGCGCCTTCCACATGCGAGATGGTATCCTGCAATGGATGCGAGATTTTGTTTTGGGGTATTCCGGTATGACACGGGAGACTGACTGGATTGGTCTCATGTCAAGGCGCCAGTCCCACACTCTATCGGCTGATCCTATGCAAGAGTGTAAGAAACGGATAGGGAAAGTGTGAATATGGTGAAACGACATGACTTGGATGGAGGAAGATGAAATTACTCAATTGCCAACACATTGATCCCGACCTCTATTTTACTAACGTTCCTTTCTTACTCCGATGTAATAATAAATGTGGACAAATGGCTCGAATAACATACGATGCCCGCTCCTAAATTCCCAGCCGCTGAGGTCCAAGTCCGGTCCATCCAAGAGCGCTCGAATCTCCTCTGGTGTCCGACAACGCGTGGTCGAGACCAAGCCATCAAATGAAATAAGTAGGGATAGCAAAGGAATCACGTATGTGAAGAATAGATGCAAAGGAGAATGTCTGTACCGGCAAAGGGTATACCAGAAAGGGAAAAGAAGCATAACAGGGATGTTAAGCAACGATGTGAAATTGCGCTGGGCAAATTCGAAAATTCTACCAGTCCAAACATTAGCTTTTCTCTCCACTACCATGTATCTGATTTGGGAACCTACATAAAAGAATCAGCAGACTCCGTCGCCTTCCGCAATATAGTCGACGCAAGCAAATCATCAAAATGATGAAAACATAAATTGAAGATCCTGCACTCCTTCCGGTTCGTCGGTGCCACTCTCTCACATTTTGCAGCATCCATAGGCTCGGCAACGAACGAGATATTCTCCTGGCGTCTACTAATCGCAGACCATTCTTCCACTCGAGGATGCAGATCCGTGAGAACAAATCGCGCCGCTGACTTGCCTTCGGCTCTGAGCTTCGCGTTCAAGACATGCTCGAGGGTTCCTGTCGGCCCGCCTGCACCGGCACAGAGATCGACAAATGTGAAGGAATCCGGATCTTTTATGTGTTCGAGAATAAGGTCTGCTGCTACACCTGCTGGAGGGGCTTTGCTGAATGGCGGGATATGCAGATTCCAGACGCGGGTTAGATATGATTGGATGTATGCTCTCATCCATTCGGGACACCAGGGTTGGTCTCCTATCTCGAATAGGTGGTATCGTGGAAAGAGAATCATGGTTTTTGGGGTGGGAATGTGCTCATCCCTCAGTTTCCTCCTGTTGGAAAATATTCAATCATTTCCAGGTACTGATCGTCATCAATATCCAAAGGAAAGTTTGACGCGACATTTTTGTGGGGACTTGATGCCTGAGGCAGGCAGCCTTGAACCCCGCACATCTATATCTTGATCTTAGATTCCGTTACGAGCTTTTATCATATTACCCACTACTCCTCCAAATTTTCTCGCCTGATCATATTAAAAAGGCCTGGCAGCCTCCAAGCGTTATCGGTGCGCAAACACTTACAAGTCTGGCAACGATAAACCGGAAAAGAGACAACAATGGACAATCACCTGCCAGAAGAGGTGGAAGCGTACCTTGAGGAAATAGTCCAGCGTCTTACTGAGTACCTAAACGACCAGCTTGTCGGAGTGTATCTATTCGGTTCAGCGAGTTATGGCGCCTACGAATCTGGCCTCAGCGACCTTGACGTGCAGGCTATCGTGAAGGATCCACTTGACACCGTTGATAAGCAGGCAGTCATATGTCGTTTGAACCAGGATGCCTTGCCTTGCCCGGCTACCAAACTCGAGTTTGTGGTCTATGCTCACAGCGCTGTGTATCCGGCCAGCCGTCATCCTCGTTTTGAACTTAATTTGAACACCGGACCTCACCAAGCTGATCATATCAGCTTGGATCCCGCCAACGAGTCAAGCCACTGGTTTTTACTCGATATCGCTATGGGGCGCCAACTTGGCCGTGCCCTATACGGCCCTACTACGACCGATGCTTTCGGCGCTATCCCCCGACGCTGGATTTTGGAAGCAATCGCGAATTCGCTCGAGTGGCACCAAGAAAACGAACTAAGCTCGGCCAACAGCGTCCTTAACGCTTGCCGAGGCTGGCGATTCATCGTCTCAGGCGAATTTTCTTCGAAATTGGACGGGGGCAAATGGGCCATGCAACAACAGGGCTGTCCGGACGTTGTCAGCCGTGCCATTGCAGCGCGCCAAACAGGAGACGAACTCCCTACGGCCCAGGTAATAGCACTTTACGATATTGTTATGACGGCCAACCGTGCCGAACTCGCGAAAGATATTAAATGAAGCCCGACTTATCTACGGCAGAATTTGAGTTATCTAAGTCACGGAGCAGGTGTGACAATGAAGTTATTCATTTTTTACACTCTCGAGGAGATTCAAGTATTCAAGCAAGGCCCCGAGCGCACGCACAGTCAGTTATCGAAATGTGTGGGCCTCTATTTTCTCAAATGTTGGGTCCTGTAACATGATTGTTATATGTATATCGCAACATCACCCACTGGCTTATTGACCAGTTCGATGGCCGATAGCCTGACCAGTCCAAGTTGCTATTATTACTTGGCAGTCTCATTACCTTTCCCTATGTACCAAAGAAGGCGCACTAGTGTTATAACTCAGATGAACCTTTCCCCCTTTGGCTTAGGTAGAGGAATCTTGTCTCCCGATCGGGCATAGTTCAACCATGGACCAGTTATTTACCGTCGACTGCTTCCAACGCTTCTCTCGATGCTCTCATACTCGTGATACTGCGTAGCATCAGAATAGTGCAGCTCACTGTGAAAGATTAATGGCTAAGTAGGCAGTATATTGAATTCTTTCTGGCATCCGACTACTTGACATAAATCCTTGTGGTTGCTACTAGTATTCTATTTCGTAGCAACGGTCCGTCTAGAATATATATCGAACTAGGATTATGGATAAACATTTGAATTCATATTCATTATCCACACTCTATTATACTAAAGACAAAATTAAATAGCCTGCACAGGAAGCGGCTTATAATGTTCCTCCAGAAAGCGCATATCAGCATCACTCAGACGAACCGCCAGCGCCTCAGACGCCGACTCTATCCTCTCAATACTATTCAACCCGACGATCGGACAAGCACCCTTCTCTAACAACCATGCTATCGCAAGTGCACTCATGCTGCATCTTTTCGACCGCGCAAGTTGATCCACTCTTGTAATGATCTTCTGGTCCTGCTCACCAGAGAACCACTTTGCAGTCTTTGCGTCCTTCAAGGACCGGTCGGTTTTCACATTCCATGGTCTGGCCAGTAACCCGCGGGCCAGAGGACTCCAAGGAATCAAACCAATTCCCTCAGCCTGACAGAATTTGTTCGTTTCGCGTTCTTCTTCTCGGTAGAGTAAATTGTAAAGACCCTGCATACTGGTGAAGGTGGTCCAATTGTTCATCTTTGCGGCATATTGTAATCTCGCGAGCTGCCAGCAATACATGCTTGATGCGCCCAGGTAATGGATTTTGCCCATTTGAACGAGATCGTGTAGAGCGCGCATGACTTCCTCGGGCTGGGTATCATCGATGCGATGTAGCTGTAGAACATCGATATAGCTAGACTTGAGTCGAGCAAGAGATGCATCCACCGCCTCAAAGATGTGCTTCCGACTTAGTCCCATTTGATTGACAAGACTACCGTCATTTACGGCAGGATTGGGTCGTGCGTTTGATTCAGGCTCAAGAACTGGGTAGTATAGCTTGGTCATGATGACAACTTTACTCCGCGGAATATTGTACTGCTGTAGAGCCTTTCCGATTAGGATCTCGGACATCCCGTTGGAGTAAGTATTGGCTGTATCCCATGTGTTGATACCACAGTCGTATGCCCTTTTCAGTAGCGGGAGCGCTTCGGCCTCTGGAAGAACCCATGGGCTGCCTTCCCATGATGGATTGCCGAATGTCATGCATCCAAGAATGACCTTCGAGACTTTCAACCCACTATTACCGAGTCGTTGATACTGCATTTTCGGCCGTTTTTCAGGGCTTCTGCTTTTCCAACTCGTGACCAAATCTAACAGGGCGTCCTGGTGGCCGACATTGCCCGGAAAAACGACATATGGGATGCCGGAGAACTTTGATGACTGTTCATCGCAGCGCCAGAGAGGGACTCCTGCTGATGCTTGGCCAATGATTTGAGCACGTCGCATGCGAAGCCCTTTAGTCGCCATGTCAGACGAAGTGATGCCGCCCTACATAGCTCTCTATATGTTAGCTTCACATCATTCTTTTGCGTAGAGGACAACTCGCCTTGGCAATGATATATCGAGGCCGGGGAATTAGGAGCCGTAGAAACAAAACTAATGCACCAGACACAATACTTCCAATCTGCAAACCGGATAGCTCGTCATGACTGTTAACTAGTCGTCTGCTTGTCATGAGGAGGACGTCTTGTCCATCGATGATATACTTGCCAGCCTCATCGGCAGCACTAAATACCGTACTGTAGCTGTTTTCAGTACTATTTAGCAGACTTTCCACGTCCAGAGTGATGACCTTTAGGGCGGATCCACGGCCGGAAGTCAGGGCCTGAAGCTGATCCGTTGTCTTGGACACGTAGGACCCGGCAATGATCAACCCGCCCGGAGAAGATGTCTCGGTGTCCAGCCCCAAGTCTCGTGCACTGAGGGGAGGCTTCGGCCTTATCGCTAGTCGCGTGGATACAAAGGCAGCTCCTGTCCTATAAATATAGCTGCGACCAACAGATTTCGCTACACAAGTGTGTCAGTATATATGTTTGCCCGTTTAGCTCACTGGTGACGCGTACCCTGCAACAGTCCAAGAACAAAGATTTCCAGATCAGTATCAACTATAGCGTTGACAATGATGATAGATCCTGGAGCAAATTCGAGTAGCCTTTTTGTAACAGCAGAAACACCCCCCTCCCTGATATCCTGCAGAGAGACAGACTGCACACGATGACGAGGAATTGAGCCATTTGACTTCTCGACTACGTAGTCAACCAGATTGGAGCTCGTGTACCCGAATGTTGCATCCTTTGCAAAAATGGTTTGGGCAGCTGGAACGAGATTCCCTTCATCATCGGCCACATAGTGGACATCATCAATAGTGAACCTCCCGCCCTGTCGGAAGAACGGTGCGAGGATCCAGCCATCAACTTTCCCAATTACCTCCTCGGCAACCTGGGGCTCATCGGGAAAATGTCCACGTAAAGTCGAATCACCGCGTAAAACGATTTCGAAGGTCTTTTGGGCCTGTACTGCTGCCTTGTTCAAGGCCGTACAGATTTCAGATATGAGTTTCCGAGCATCAGCGGTAGGGAGCGCGCGCGAGTTGGTGAGTATGAAGAATCCACGGTCGCAAGTGTGAAACTCTTCTACCAAAGTTGCATCATCCCACACTGTCAAGACATTAATTCCATGACATGTTTGTGTGCCAGTGGGATCGTCATCGAGAACTACGAGGATGGGCAGCTGGTCTACCTGCTGATCGATTTGTTCAAACAACCGACTAGATTCCACTGGAGGAGGGAGCCGTATCTGAGCCTCCGCTAGAGAAACAATATATTCTGAAATTGTCATGTTGATCGCTGTAGTTTGTGTCTATAACATAGACCTACCTGTCTGATTTATTGTTTTTGCATTGCGGCTAGGGAACTTATGCGGAGATCCAAACCTTCGGAAGCGGTCCGAGAGGAGTCTGGAAAGTGTGCATCGGCTTTCTCTCCGCCATTTCTATTACTACCATAAAGTAACCAGGGATCAAGGATCAGGTTCCCCAGCTCCAAAGGACGCTATGTTTCTACCCATTAGGGCAATCTTATCACGCTATATGTTAGATATGTAACGGGGACTTGCATCCTTTTGATTCAGCGTTCGATTACGCTCTATTAACTGGATGTAAGATGGAACTGACCTGTCATAACCGAATAATTCGCTCGGTATAAATCCTTTCCGTTCAAAATATGAGACCCTATCGACGACCATGAACTCGATGCTAGGCACTTGTTTGGGTATTATGTACTGGTTGCCAGCCTCTTCGGTGACTATTCTCGCTGCTAGCTAATCATTGAGTCAAGACTTACTTCAGCTTCAAGTTCAATCACGGGGCTGATTGAACTGATTCAGGATTGGGCGGTTAAGAATAGGATTGTAGGCCACGGCAAATATGCGGGTTAGGTATGGTGAGAATGATTGGCCCAAGCCAGCCGCCCATCAAGTACAGGAGCTCGCTTTGCCCAGGCAAACATCAAAGCGCGCTGGCATGAAGTCCTACAACATGCGAAATAGGAAAATAGGAAACCGATCTTCTTCGTACCTTCTGATCTGCTGGGGAGACTTGCAGTCAATTGGCCGCACTAATCTGTCCTCTGAAGCTTACTGGCCGAACAATAAAAGTGGTTAAGGGTTAAGGTGACCGTAGCCAGCGATCGTCCAGCAGCTCTCTTGCCGATTCTCTCTCCTCGGGCTTCCATCTGAGCATCTTGCGCAAGAATTGGAGGAACCACCGTTGCGGTTCACCCTCCAAATTTCCTTCCAGCTTTTCTAACGATATAGGGGTAATCTCAATAGCTCCCTTCCAATTCCCTAATTTATAATCAACAAAGGCCTTCGTGAAAACTATAATTTGTACACACCTTCTCCATCGAAGAATTCGGTCGCATACACGTTGTTCTGAATCATTTCTTTCGGTGGTGGCCCCATAATGGCAACCATTTCAGCCAGATGATGAGCTTCAGAGCTTTTCTTATCTGAATCTCGAGCGTAAAACAGATGTCCTTGTTGGAATAGATCCCATGTCTGCACCCATTGTTAGCAAATGGGAATGTCCACTCGTCGTCGGAATAGCCTGATTAGAAGGCAAAACCAAAGGAAATCAATGTATACCAGCACTCCGACATTCCAGATGTCGACTTTCTCGTTCCAAGGCATTCGCAATAGCACCTCGGGAGCCCGGTAAATATAAGGCTGAATATCCCCGCAGTAAGTATCCGACCCACGCCGAGCCTGGCCAAAGTCACATAGCGTAGGGCGGCCATGTTGCTTTGTTTTCCTCAGCTTTCGAGATGCATAGATCACCCGATCTCCAACGATTTTCCGCGGGCTAGGACTGAATTTCTCTTCCTCTTCAAATTTGGTTAAGATCGCAGTGTCTTCGATAGCCATCATGATGTTCTTTTCTTGAATATCTGTGAAAGGTCGGTTAGAAGACTGCTATGGGAGGTGGCTAATACATCACCATACCTGTATGGACAATTCCAGCCTCTATATGGAGATAATCAAGAGCGAGAAGTAGATGTACCAATGCCAGCTTCACTATTTTTTCGGGAAGCACCTTGGCCCTGAGTTCGGTGCGAAAGTCATATAGACTTATTCCCAAGGGAGGATGAACAAGACAGCCAAAACTGCCCTCTGCAGAAGGAATCTGGAAGCTATCCAATGCTTTACGGATAAGCTTCACACCAGCATGATCTACGAAACTGAGGGAATTCAAATGGTGGTAGATTTCTGTCTCTCTTTGACCTTCTGCCGAGTTGCGCTCAAAGACCTTCAGGGCGACATAAGCATGTTGCCTAGAACAAGGTGAGTTTTTACGCATCGCTGCTTGATTGTAGGGTAAGCTGACTGTAGGTCTCTGCACAGCCAGACAGTTGAATATCCACCATAGCCTAATTTACCAATCACCTGATACCTCGATTGAAATACTTCGCCGATTCTGACGGGATAAAAGCTATGGGGGGAGTACCATGACAGTGTTTCTTCCTCGAGCTTCTCCGTTGAGTCGAGGAGAGTGGAGTTTGATCGAGAGAACTTGCGCACTTGTGATGCAGGGCGTTGAAACAAAGTATGCCAGCTAGAAAATTGCCTTGGCACTCGGAATGACAGGCGGAATATTGACGCTATGCTGAGAAGCGTGGCGAGAAATGCCGCCAGGAGATCAGGCATAACGCCATAAGCCAATGTACAGTCACATGATCATCACTTGGGATTGTAGTATTGGTCAATCAATATTATATAGTTATTAGTTGGCCAGTCCAACAATTCTTAAATATTTTTATTTAGTTCTATAAGCAGTGAGAAGTACTATATCTTACCGAACAAATGGAGAACAGTCAGAGCATTATATCAAAACAAACAAAGTATTTCATAGTATAAATAACCACATGGGTGTATCGGGATGGCAGAGGAAATGGATTTTAAGGCGCCCTGCCAAGCTTAAGCTCAGCCACGGGCGGCCTAAAATCGAGGATCAGTATTTATTTCTTGAAGCAGCACATCTCTCTCACAATAATAATCCTACGTCAATCCATCGCTCTTCAATATGAAGCTTGCCTCACTACCCCTCACCACCTACGGCTTCCAATTGCTTATGTTTGGCCGTCGGAAAGAGGGTCTCACCCCAGACCAATACCGCGACCACTACGAGAACGTCCACATCCCTCTCATGAAGAACTTAACCGGAGACACATTCCCTCTCACCCATGTGCGACACTACGTGAAACGAGACGGGCCGCCTGAATTTCCAGCGGCGGTCTTAATGGGGAACCAGGCGGACTTCGACTATGACGCGGTGGCGGTACTTACGTATCGCGATAAAGCGCATTTTGACGCCAACTGGGCCTTTTTTGAGGATGAGGAGACGTCAAAATTGATCAAAGAGGATGAGGAGAAATTCTCAGCATGGGTGACGGGTGTTTTGATCAACACTGAATCGACTAATACGAGAGGTTAAGAATATACGCCCAGCTAAGAAGCCAGCGGCCCGCAACATGAGGCCTCGTTCGTTATCGCAGCAATGGCCATGCACCACCACTCAAAATATCAAGAAAGAGCTATCAATCTGTCAATCATTACTTTGTGTTAACCTGCACCACTAGTGCTAAAAGCAAAAGCCTCCTATTTCCAGGTGCGGGATGGGGTCTAGTGTGTTTTGATGAGAGATGGTTGTCAACATAGACAGAGAAAGGCGTGAAGTGGTAGAATAACCTTGAACATGAAGATTCACTTCAATCATAGTGCAGGTGGAGCGGGACTTGGTGGATCAATCCCACCCTGTATTGCAAAGCATACGGAGTAATAGTCGCTTTAGAATTAAATGGGTCTTCGGGCTCCTATCACAGACGTTTCCATATGCATTAGCTCTTTTAGCTCGGCCCACCTCTCAAGTGGAATCTACAGTGAGTCATAATCTATCACAGCATATAGTCCTGAAACATGACGTTGGTCGTGTATGTAACATAGCATGCATGAGCAGACAAATAATGATGCAACCCCCGGGGTTCAACATCTACCATGAAGACGGAGAGACTGTCCAGCGACACAGGCTTCGTACCGGGTTTCACTATTCACCGAGCCTTATATGCTACAGATGACCTAGACTATCTGGTTCCAAAGGCCCGAATCGCTCACCACATTGACTTTTGATATAAAGCCAATTCCTTATGTACTAGTATTCTTATATTGTACTTCCACTGAAAGTTTCTCTGTATAAGCAATTACAATCCGTCATACTGCATGCATGATATAATCATGTTTCGAGAGATCATAGCTGTCGTATCATGTAAATACTCCTCTCATGTATACCCTCCATAAGCATATTTGACATCCCTATCTCAACTGATTCTCATTCAAGACAATACAAATATCCTTTGCCAAGATGAAGATTTCCACCGTCCTCGCCGCTGCGACAACAATCCTCTCCGGTGTGAGTGCTGGTCCACTTTTCTCGGAGGCCGACACTACCTCGGCAATCTGTTGGAAAGCATGCTTCCACGAAAGATCCCATTGCCCGAGCGAATGGGTAAGTAAACTCTTTGACATTCTTAGCGGCCCTATGCTGATTCGGTATGTCATACATAGCACGCTACAAAACTCGGGGTAAGCCTCATGCCATCCAAGCAAGGTAGAAAGCCCATTAACACGGTTTAGCGCTGTTGGACTTGCTGCAAGGAGCAGCAGGTTGTGTCTTACGACTATGAACTGTTTGAGTGGGAGGAGTAATAAGGCTTTAGTCGAGCAAGACCTTTGTACGCTCACTTTAGTGTATACCTCGCAACGCTCACACATTGGTTCCACAAACCCTTCTATGCAATAACCCAATGTATTTACGGCTTAGTCACAGATCTTCGCATTCCAAGATAGAAACTCAGTTGTAACTGGCGAGATATCTTATCCTATGTGAGGCTACTATTACCCCAGTGCCTGGAAGTCTGCCTGACAGCCGAGTCGCAAGGAACAAGTCTCCGTATGTCTTTCACCTGTGAAATTGTTGTTAAGCCGTAAAACCACATGCAAATACAGGTATGTAAGCAGAACACTCGACCGAACATTGAAGACTGTCTGTCTTTCAACCTTGGACTTGGCAATTCTGAAACACTCCGAAGCTGCATGGAAGGACAGACCCAAGTCACTGCCCGAAAGTAGACCACGAGATATTCCTTTGCGTTTGCCTTCGATTAAACCCACCTTGGGAAGCGTGCCCGGAGCACGACCTGGTTTGCAAAGACTAATCACAGGAAGGCCAAAACTGATCGTTCGGCAGATATGTGAGTCTCGGCCTACAGGTATATCTTGTTGAAAAGGTACATTTGCACCTCATTGTTAATCATGTTTCTTAGAGGCACTATTGCGTACAAGGTACATCTACTAAATCAACTCAAGGGGTAAATAAATGTGCTGGAGAGCATTCTTTCAGAGAGAACATCTGAGGAATCAATTTGTCCGGCGTCTAGTTTCGATCAAACCCGACCAATATCTTTGCACATATGTCAAGCCTCGCCAATTGAAGCTATCCCAGCGACTTTCATCGCAGCGTATGCAAAAATACTCCCCGCATCTAGAAAGCGTCCGATGTTCCTAATAACGCGGGAGCTTGTGGCTTTTCAGCCACTTTTGGAATTTCAATCACATCCATGTGCATTGGAGCTGACGCTTCCCGTCATACATCCAACGGTGATATCAAATGCATTGAACAGTTGCTACACAGGATTGTAAGAGTTAACGAATCGAACTTTCTTCTTTATCAAAAAGTCACAGCTTCTAGGTTACCACTAATACGACAATATCGTACTATAAAGAAAGACTATCCACGTGTTCCACGAAATCTCTCTGGACTATTATATTGTTTGGTGTTCACACAAGGATAATTCAATCGAATACACAAGGCGTGATAACATAACAAGGTAGAAAGCCTCACGAGATAAACCACAACATTCACAATCTTTGACATATACAGGAACTGTAGGAGAGTACTTGGTAACACGGATCTCGTAAACATTATTCATTGTACATAAATCCCCCTGTTCAGTGAGACCTAAGATTCCACCCCTTGAGTTTGAAGGCTTGGAGATAGGCGGCCCAGGATCAACAAAATCAGTGTTGATAACGTCTAGATACCGCATCTTGATCCACCCGTCGGAACGCATGGAAAAATGCTTGCACAGTTGGACATCTAAATGGTTCTTGCGTAGCATTTCAGTCATTCTCTCAGTAAAGCCTCACCTACCGTGGAATAATGTATATACCATCAACCCTACCACCCTTTGACATATAATAGTCTTTCCCCTTTCGCTGCTCTCAGTCTAAGTTCAGGAACACCCAACTCCATCCGCAATTCACCAAAACAACATCATTCTAAGATAATCTCACCCATCTTCTACTTGAAGTTTTCAAAATGAAGCTTTCCACCATCACCCTTGTAGTTGCATCAGTTCTCCTCTCTGGAGCAGCTGCCACCCCGTTTGAATCAGCCGAGGTCTGCCGGAAAGCCTGCCTTAGCCACAAACCAAATTGCCCACGCCATTGGGTAAGTAATACAGCGCCATAGGCATTTCAACTCCTGACCAAGACTAACTCTTCCATCAAAGTACCCCAAGAAGATCGGTGTAAGTATTACAAGTAAATATTTGTATCCTCCATGCCCTACTCACGGGATATACTAGAAATGCTGGACTTGCTGCCAGCACCGCAAATCCGATTATTATGAAGACGACTGCGGATATGACTATGAGGAGTTTGAGTGGGGGTAACTTGTGAACTTTGTCATACACATCCATGTGTAACTGGTGGATTGAGAAGAGAACACGTGAACGAGCTGGAACTGGACTTTGTGTTATCATCGTATTTTACCAGTTACCCGGCTGACTGGATGTATGGAGTCGACGGTGATTACTGGATCCAATGCAATTTTGCATACTGAGTTTTATATTCCTGTATGGAACCTTGGTCATGTTAATATTTACCTTTACCCACTCCCCTCGTATCGTGGTAATAACAGGCGTATACTGATATAGTTCGGCATAACCTAAGTACACCTAAGACACATAACCGAAGTTTCGCCTTTAAAGTTCAAGATCTCTTTAGAGATTCTAGTGTCCTGAAAGGCAGGGCGACAATTACATAGACTTGCCAACAGCTAGCTCAAGAAAGTGGCAGCCTGCTTTTGGACGAATTTTGGAAGATACCGATATTACCTTTCCTCTGTGTAGTTAAAAGTACGGGCTAATTACCTCACACGTACTTTGTATCGTGGCCGCTACAGAAGACCGATTAAACGCCCCTTACAACGCGATCAAACAAATCAGAAATGCCCTTACCAATAATATTGTCCTGCTGTAAAAGCGGTGGTTACTTAGTATATCCAAGGGCCTCGGGCAACTACACTTTCCACAAGTGAGTCAGCGCCACGATGTGCGATTTACTCTTCACAGCTTGAGATTGAAAACCTCTCTTACGGTGTGTACACGCATAGACGGACATACTAACCATGAAAAATCTAAACCTGTATCGAAAGCAGAAGCTGTTATAAAGGAAAGCATTCTCTCCTGGCAAACGACGACCAAATCAAGTTATATCCATATTATAGTAGCACCAAAACGATAATGTCGCCGATCAATCTCTCTGAAACGTTGAAGAAATAGAGCACACAATATTCCTACTAATATTTTAACTCAAACAATTGGCCACCAATGAGTAACTCCTCAGCCTCAATTAGTCTAACAGTAAAACCGCGGTTAAAGTGGATTTCCGTTTTAGACAAGGAGTTTTTGTCGGAAACGTGAAGAAAAATTAGCCGCTTGGTATTTGTTCGCCTAAAGAACCATTAATTTAAGGAAACACTTGCTAGTACGAATGGGACAAGGAGTTCATCTTGCAGGATGCCGAACACCGCCAATGAGATGAAGGACTAGTACCACATGGATACTCCGGTTTACACTAGTGAACATTGATTGGCTAATCTAACCAACAGGGCTACAACAAGGCATAGTGGGCCTCCAATATTGACTTCAAAGATATTAGCACCATGTTGGAAAGACTGCCATTATCTGACAGTAGTCAGGGTCCCGACTTGCGGCATGCCGAGGATTGGGTTCCGAATCCACGATCCTCCGAAGCAGTGTGTATCGTACCACCATAACTCAGTACTTATTTTTCATACTTTGAGCTCAATTCCTCAGCGAACCAGGACCTCGATTGAACGTCATCCGGTGGAGAACCGCTGCTCCGCATCAAATACAGCTCCTTGGGTAGTCCGCCGGAAGTGATTTCGAAGCATGCTATTCTAAGAAAGAAATAACACGAAGAGCAATTCGCCATGACGTCATAAGGTCATACTTCTCTAGCATATTGATTCGGATTATATTCGTAACCCCAGCCCCTGAGACGTCCCCCGGATGGCTGGCTCAGGAACCAACATGTTACGTGGCATAGCAGTTGATCTACCCCTATGGTGGTTACGTCCAGCCTTACTTCTTCTGGCGACCCTGCAATGTCTCAGCAAGGGTCTCAATAATTGGGCCCACCGAGGTAGACATCTGCAGTGAATCACGGCAGATTATGATATCCGGTATGCCCCACAGAATCGGGAAGTATATTACCGTCCCCTGGACGACGCTAAACATGCAGCCAAGATCCTGCAGAAGAGGACAATCAGACATAACCAATTAAACCAACCCCTCTGAGACTATGTTGAGGATTATATCATCCAGGGCGCGAGAGCGGTCTTTTTAGCAAATCATCGGTGACACTAACATCCGCATGTCCGAAATTGCAGGACAGCATTCCGAAATGGGGTGTGGTTGGAGTTGAACCGACGTGGTATTTTTCCCGGCATTTTTACCGGGGGCCGGGCGATCCCCCGCGTAATGTGGGTGGCCAGATTAAAAAGGAACAAACATCACCGCTCTTGCCAGCTTTTGCTGCAATATCTGTTGACCGACTTGTAAAATAAAGGCAATTGCGAAAATGAAGGGTCTCTATCTCACAGCCGCTCTATTCGGAGCATCTTCCACTGCATCTAAACTCTATGCTGCGTCATATGCGGGCGCAGTTACCACGCTGGAGCTCGGCAGGTCCGACGCAGGCTATGAATTGAAGACGATCTCAGACACGACCGACTGCGGCCCCAATCCTTCTTGGCTGATGCTGAATGACGATAAGAGCCTTCTTTTCTGTCTGGATGAGGGTCTCAATGGACCGAACGGCACATTAACTTCCTTCGAAGTTGACTCCGATGGATCGCTGTCTAAGATTCATCAGTTGGAGACTGTACTCGGGCCCGTTCAATCACACCTTTATACTGCGGGCAATCGCACATTCTTTGCCGTGGCCCATTAGTAAGCACGCGGTTATAATTATCCCCCATCTATGCCTCGATGTCTAATGACAATTCCCCTCTACAGCTCAGGGTCATCGGTGACAGCATATGCCCTTGACCCTAATGGTGTCTTTACCCGTCGCCAGACCTTCACTTATAAGCTGGACGGTCCCGGTACGGATCCAGACCGACAGGACGCACCACACCCCCACGGTGTAGTCCTTGATCCCACGGGTCAATTCATTCTGGTTCCTGATCTGGGAGCCGACCTTGTGCGCATCTTCCGCATCAATCCTTCGTCAGGGTTGTTGGAACCGCAGACACCCTTGGCGGTGTCTCCAGGCTCTGGCCCCAGACACGGGACATTCTGGACGCCCAAGGGCGCACGTCCGGGCCGATCTATCGATACTCGGTTCTATCTGACATCGGAGCTTAACAGCCATTTGACGGGATACAAGGTTCACTATCCCAAGAATGGAACGATCGCTTTTAGCAAGTTCTTCGAAACTACCACGTATGGTGGACCGGAGCTACCAAGCGGTGCTACTGCTGCAGAAATCGCGATCTCGGTTAGTCCCTTTCTTGCAACTCAGTATATCTTCTAAAAATACAAGCTAATATTTTGACAATTTGTCTTACCTGGAACAGCCTGCCAACAACCATATCGTGATTAGCAACCGCGAGGACAACAAATTTGGCACCAACAATGACACCATCTCCGTGTTCTCCTGCGCTGATGCCAGCGGAAAGGTGTCTACTAATGTCACACACACCGGTTTGTATCCGGCGTATGGCTCTATTCCCCGCCAGTTTGAGGTATCCGGCGAGGATAAGGCGATCGCTATTGCCTTACAAAGTAGCCATCGCGTGGCCGTAGCTGGCTATGATGATGAGACGGGAGGTGTTGGCCCGCTTCTAGCACAGAAGGACTTGGAGGGGGAGATTGTGTGTGCCGTTTGGGATGATTGATAGAGTTGCAAGAACTCGGATAACGGTGTAGACTACTAAATAAGCCCTTTTCTATATATGGAAAAAGACGCGACAAGATAGCATGTACAAGAAACCGAATGAAAAGCAGGATGCTTTATGTTGAAGCAGTGCGCATGGACTACTTTATAATACTCCACATCACAAACTAAGCCTGTGCTCCGCTGTTACCCCGTATATCTAGCTCCTAATTACGTTTAGTGCACCTTGTCTCTCACGAGATTGGCCCTGAAGAAACTTTTTTACCTTATCATTTTATCTAATCTCCGCAGCTTAACGACGCAGAGTGGTGAATCCTAGCGCAACAGCTGTCATCCGCTTTGTATTACCGCATTAGGTAATTCAGACCGACTCCGAGTTTGGAGTTGGCGTTGGCCCTTGTTGACTCGCTAGTTCACGTCAGTCAATACTTATTCCAACAAATTTCTTACACCATTAGGGCTAATTTCATGCTTTTTCCTAGGCTGGATGGACGATTTCTCTGAGGACACACCATCCGCCCATTCATGTTATGGGTTCTTGGTATAATGGTTAACAGGAGAAAAGTAATAAACTTACGAGGCATAACTGATGCTATGGGTCGACCGGCAATGCACCAATTATGGATCCCCTATTCTCTCCAACTTTGCCCCGTAGGACTTTAAAGTGGAGATATGTCTTGCCTGGCCATATGTCATATCTCCGAGGAACGGGAAAGATCCTATCCCCTGTAGTCAAAGGGATTCTAGGTTATGATTAAAGGTATTGATTGCTGCATAGTTCAATCAGTTAGCAACATACACAGTAAGACATATTATATTCAATATGGAAGTCTTGCCTGGTAGCTACGACTACCGATGACATCTGATATCGGAACGTCAGAGCCGTGGCTCACAAGCCACACACACAAACTTATGTCTATCTCCGCGGGCCTATTGGCGGTATCAATGCATGCCAAGCGTGTGATATCTTGATGCGTGGATATTGTTCGGTCTGCAAGTATGTGATAGTTACTAACAGCCTTCGGAGCTGACTGATACCCCTCCTCCGGTCTATATTAGCGGGGTCTTGCTCTCTGTTTCCCCTCTCCTGTCATTCACTCTCATGGTCTGTCTGCTAGCAGTCAACAGTTTTAGTCTGGGAACCATCATGGCCGACGAAATACCACAGCATGTCAGTGGTGTTAGGAATGCCGAAAGGAATATGGAAGCACAGAGCGCATTTGCCTCTACTTTGGTAGTAGATGTCGAGAAGTCTCTGCATAGCAAAGGAGCAGATCCGAGCAAGTGTTGCACAAGTCCGAATAGCATATCTGTTAGCACTCCTACGAATCAGGCCGGCACTAATGCACTCTACGCTGCCAAAGCACAACTGCTGAATCAGGCGTTGGTGGACATGAAAATGGGCCGATACCAATGGGTACTCTTCCTCATCACCAGTGTAGGATGGTTTCTTGACAGTGTAAGCAGACTCTATCAGACGATATCATCTCCCCAACACTAACCTGTACCGAGTTCTGGATGATGTCATTCGTCGTTATTGCCCCGTCAGCTTCGAATGAAGCCCAGTTCTTCTTCCCCGGAGATAAATCGTCCTACCTGTTCGTCAGTCTGGCCGTCGGCCTGACGGTTGGCGCAACTGCCTGGCCATGGATGTCAGACGTCCTGGGTCGCCGGTGGATCTTCACTAGCACAGTTGTCCTGATGGGTATGGGAGGGCTTGTCGGCGCCGGCATGCCTTCCTTCACCGGTCTCTGTGTCGTCGGCTTCGTGATAGGATTTGCTGTAGCAGGTAATCAGCTCGTGGACGCCATTATCCTGATAGAGTCTCTTCCGGCATCCCATCAATTCTTGGTTACCGTGCAAGGGGCGTTCTGGGGCTTGGGCCAGCTAGTGTCCGCCGCGGTTGGATGGTATGTCACCCAGAGAGCTTATCAAAAGAGCTTATCTTGTTAATATCTCCCAGGGCATTTATAGCAGGGTACACCTGCGGCACCGGCCCCGACGCAATCAGCACATCACAAGCTCTATCAACCCACTCCTCCCGCGCCGAAGGCTCAACACAATCAAGCCAGAGCAGCACATCCTGCCATTACGTTTCCAACAAAGGCTGGCGGTACGTATGGTGGACATTCGGCTGCATCACGCTCTTCCTGTACCTCTGCCGTTTCATAGTCCCCTTTCGCGAGACACCCAAATACCTCCTCTCCAAGCGCCGCGACGCAGAGGCCGCCCAACTAGTCAACGACATAGCCACATACAATAAGCGCCGCACCTGGCTCAACGAAACCTCCTTCGCCAGAGTCGACTCAACCATCGACGCCACCGAATCCCGTCGAATCCCACGCCTCCGCTCCCTCATCTTCGCCCTTCGACCCACCGGCCTCCCCATCCTCTGTCTCCTCTGGGCCCTAACAGGCCTCACATTCCCCCTCCACAAAACCTCCCTGACAACCTACCTCGCCAGCAGCCACAACATCCCCCCGATAACCGCCACAACAGTAACAACCCCCTACCTCTACACCCACTACCTCTACACCTCCCTCTGCGCAATCCCCGGCCCCATCATAGCAGGCATGCTCATCCAAACAAAAGTCCTCGGCCGCAAACGCACAGGCTCCGCAATCGCCCTCCTCACCGGCCTATTCATGCTCCTTGCCACCCTGGCTCGATCAAGAAACGCCCTCTTGGCGTTTGAATGCGTCCTTTCTTTCCTGCAGTTTGCGGGTTTGGCGGTCCTCACGACTTATACAGTTGAGGTCCTCGCGGCGCCGGCGAGGGGCTTTGGGGTCGGTGTTATGGGGTTTTTGTGGGGGTTGTTTGGATTTGTGGCGATGATTGTGAATGCTTTTGCTGGGGATGTTGTTGCGGGGGGTGCGGCGGTTTGGTTTTGTGGTGCTGTTTGGGTTGTTATGAGTGCTGCTTGGTTGGCGTTGAATGAGACGAGGGGTTTTGCTGCTGCTTAGCAGGCTTCAAGAGTATTTTGTTGGTGGGTTTGTTGGGCTATGAAGTTTAACTTGTGTTGTGATCAGTATAGGGTGGAAATGAGTTGTGGTGTTAGTTGAGATATATATTGGTGGGGATGTGGCGGCCATTCTATGAATCGCGGGTCAGAGCTTGAGATGTTTGCTGATTGAGTCACTGAGTATGGAATAGTGTATACCGAGTCTGATGTATCCAAGTTTAGGAATATAAGATTTAATTATCGGAGAATGAATATAACTAACCCCAAGCACACACATACAAATGAAACAATGGTCCACCCGCCACTAAAGCGACCCCACAACCAAGATTGATGGGCCCATCAAAAAACAAACTCTTCCCCCATCACATGACATCCACCACCGCAACATCCAAAACTTCATGAAAGATGACCACACAAGACAAAACCAAATACCACGAACTCCCCATAAAACCCCATGGCATACTCTGGCAAGAAGACTTCATAACCCCCGCCCACGAAGCGCAACTCATCTCCATCTTTCAAAACCAACTAGAATGGCCCAATCGAAACGGCCGAATATCACTCCACTACGGCTACTCATTCGACTATAAAACCTTCGGCATAGACCCGGACATTCCCTACAAGGAATTCCCGGACTGGCTGCAACCGCTCATCCCAACCACGGAGGGGCGGCCCCCGGAGCAGGTCTGTTTGCAGTATTATCCGCCGGGCAGTGGAATTCCGCCGCATGTAGATGCGCATATGGCGTATGACCAGCTGTATGCGCTGTCGATTGGGGCGCCGATTATGATGCAGTTTCGGCGGGGGGAAGAGCGGGTCGATGTGGATTTGGTGCCGAGGTGTATGATGCAGATGACGGGGGAGTCGAGATTGTTCTGGACTCATGGGATTAAGAAGAGGAAGAATGATACCCTTGCTGATGGGACTATTAGGCCGAGGGGGGAGAGGTGGAGTATTACTTATCGGTGGGTTAGGGAGGGGGAGTGTGAGTGTGGGGATGTCGAGGTTTGTGATGTTGCGCAGAGGAGGATGGGGGTTGAGAAGGAGAAGAGGAGTTTGAAGGAGTTGGCTGCGAAGGAAGATGGTGGGGTGTCTGGTTGAGGCTGTAGTTTTTATGTTGAATAGCATATTCGTATGCTAAGTTCAAGATCGTCGAATGTATTATACCCACAATTATACTGTCCTTGTCATTCATCGAGGCGTGTCTGTTCATGTTGATTTCTGACATATTGGAATGAAGAGCCCTCCTAGGCAGGCCACAGCTTACTGCATGGACACAACTTCTAGAACACCTGGTTCGTATTTTCAATATTTACTAAGATCTGCCAAGTCCTCCAGTCTCCAGTTCCACCTATGGGTCCACAGGATGGTCAAACAATACTGTCTGAACCTAAGGGCAACCGGTCGAGGGGTAGTTGCAGCTATCGCCGCTACCACCAGTGATGCTCACTCCATCAAACACAAAGTTGGAGCAGCTGCCATCTCCACAGAGAATGTAATAATCCTTACCATCACTCATTGTTCCTGTAACATCCACGAAAGTGACATTGGCAATGGTGACTCCGTTAGTGGGCTCACCGGTTGGACCGCCATTCAAGTAGTCCTGCTGCACATCGATACCGTAGTCGCTAATGTCGGACAAGGTGATGTTCTCGTAGCGAATGTTGTAGACCTCGCCGGTCTCACCCGAGTTAGTCTTGATTCTGCAACCGTTCTGGCTGCTGACCACTTGCGAGTTGGAGAAGGTGACTCCGTTGACCGTGTTGTCGCTCTTGCCGCCAATGGAGCCGATGCTAAGACCATGACCACCGTAGCAGTACATACCGTCGACGACGATATCCGTTCCGCTGGTCACCGCCACACAGTCATCCTGGTTGTGCACCCAGGTGTTCTCCAAGGTGAAGTAGCTGCTTTCCTTGATATCGAAGCCGTCAGAATTGTGTGCCGCAGGGTCACCATCACTCTTGCTGTTGGCGGCATCGCCGGCGGAGTTGTTGAGGGTCAGACCGGAGACAGTAAGGTGCTCAGTGCTTTCAATCTCGAAGCAGTGGACGGGCCAGTTTTGGATGTAGAGGTTCTCGATGCGGGAGTTGTACATGTCCTTCACTACGAAAAAGTGGTCAGGCCTAGTGAGGTTAGTAGTGGCTTTTGCTAAGCGGTATTTTCTAAAGACTGACTTGTCCGAACCACCATTGGAACCCTCGCCATCCCAGTATGCCGCGCCATTGCCGTCAATGACGTGTCCCTCAGCACCAGTAATAGTAACGCTGGTCCCAGAGACAACGATAGGATCAAAGTCACTATCAGCGGTGTCTCCGAATGTCTATACTACCAGTTAGTACCTGACTCTTGTACAAGGGGTATATGAACGCACAGTCTTGCCAGCAAAGATTACAGCAGCGCCAGTCTGCAGGCCTTGGAGATCGATTGTGCTGGAAGGGGGTGCATAGATGTCGGACAAGAGAATGTTGGAGCAAGACGCGACAGCGGACGAGATTGCAGCGTACTCAGTTACGGTGCAGGTCGTTCCACCATTACCGGTAAAGGTTGAGCTGGCTGTTGGTACAGAAACCGGGGTAGTGACCACTGCTGTGGAAGATGTGGCTGCCTTTGCGACCTTGACAATACGGGCAGTGCTTGTCTTGAGGGTAGAAGGTGTAGGGGTAACAGTTGCTGAAGTAACATAAACAGAGGACTAATCGTATGTGTTAGTCCAGTCGCACAGCTGATTTAGTGAGATTTTGACTCGACGCCTACCACGCTAGATGGACTCGCAACAGTAGGAACCGCTGCGGTGCCCAGGCAGCTGCATGCGCTGGATAGATGCTTGGTTTTGTAGTCGCAATTGCTGAGAAAGGCCTCCGGTACTCCCGTGGTAGCTGTTACTGTGCTTGCAGTGAAGGTGGCACAGAAGCTGGAAGCGGCCGTAGCAGAAACCGAATAGATCGAGGCGCAGCTATGGCCTGGAGACTCTGGGTTGTCACACCCAAAAGCAAGTGGAAGGAACGAAAGAATGAGCGCACTGCGCTTCATGACTGTCAATGGGTAAAGGAAAGACTGAATAATTGATTAAAGATAGTAAGAGAATGTAAAGGGCCTGGATATTCCACAGACCAGGTCCAAAGCAGCATACTTATAGAATCTGACATTGTATTGATACTACCCAACTAATCTTACCTAGGAGCCGTGGTGGATCTCTGTTGGTTCATGGTTGATAACGGAAGTTTCAGAAGCTACCAGGGGCTGAGTGCCTCTATCCCGAGAGATCCGATGGTTAAGTCGAGGCGTTTCCTACCAGATCCACAATATCTTTGCACGTATAAAGCAGGATAAATGGTCCTGATGGCTCGTGCGCAGTCAATGTCTGGGTGGTGGGGGGATTGCGTCGGCTCCGTTCTTTAGCGGGTGGAAATTGCACTACGATTGATGGCCTTTCCCTAACACGGAAAAGAACTTGTCTACTTTGGCATAAGCCAAGTGACATATAAATTGCGGACGGGGTGGATTCTTCCTGCAATTGGATTGTTTTTGCAGTCCGGACTCCTCTATCGCTCAACAGGTCCAATGTTCAATAGCCGAGCTAAGTCGGCAATTTCCACCCGGTCCACAAATCATAGAAGTCCTTGAAATAACAAGCGAGAAGCCATGTGTTTCACCACGGATAACACTGACTCAAGCATGCCAACATGGTCGGGCTAAGCCTTCCATTGGCAAAGCTTGTTGACCTTGGCAAACTGGACAAGCCCGCCAAGCAATGGAACGTTTAGACCCTCAGGTACGCTGCTATTTACGTTGGGTGGTCTTTTGCTTTGTTTCTCTCCTCATTTTTCTCTTCCTGTCTGGGTTGATTTTTTATTATCAAGCCATTTACAATTCTTTAATATTTTATTTTAATTTTATGAACGGAATAAAGACGAGATCCGGTGTTTTAGTAGTTTTAGTATTGCTATTCAGTGGAATCACGATACGTCAAGAACAATAAAACTCGGAGGAAGCAGGCTTAGCGACTAGAAAGAAGAAGCAAGGAAGAGATGGTAACAATCTGAATCAAGGCAGATTATTGAGGAACCCCTAAACCCAGGAGACTTTTGCATGGAATTGTTCTAGATGAATCGTGATCCATAGCGTAGTGAAAGGCTCTCGATCGTGATTGGCTGACTATTCAGCTCAAACCAATCAATAACTTCAGCTCGTTCAAGAAAGCTGATAAAGGAAGGTTGACCCATAAAGTCTTTGCTCGCAAAGTGGACTTGGCTTTGCAAGAAACGGCGCTGGCCTAGCATGCTTTGCACTTGCAGGATCAGATGGCCTCTAGGAAAAGATTGGAGGAAAAACCACACCGCTGGTTCGTATAGCGACGGTCTAATGGTAAATTACGGGCCAATGACTGCTCCAGTCTACGTACAATTGAAAATGACCTCGACCGTTCAAACGTCGCCTCCAAGGAAGAATGCTGGGGACTCGAAGGCAAGATTTGACTTTCATACTACAGGTATGCAGGACGTCACGGGGTAAAGACGAGGCCTGGACTCTCTAAAGTGGACCTCGAAGAGTCAAGAAAGAAGGAAAGAAAGAAAGAAAGGAAGAAAAATAAAAAGAAGTTGTCTACTTTGTGCTCGCACATACAGCGCAAAACAAACAAAGTATCGTTACTAATAGGGATTGAGAAAGTTATTGTCTATCCTTTCGAATAACAAAAGGAAAAATCAATCAATGCGCTATTTCCAACATTCTTCAAGAACGCCCAGCGATGACAATGCCACATACCGTGACGTAGAGAACATTCCACATCTGCCCTCAAGGAATGTGGATCAACTCATTCGGCTATAAATGCGTCCAGTGGACTCGAAAAATGTTCAACAGCATCTCTCAATAAACTACTTCTGAGTCTCCATAACCGTTTTCTATTGATCATCATTCTGACTCAAATCACAATATGAAGCCATCCTCCGTTTTCTTCGCGCTCTTCTCCCTGATCACTGTTGCAGTCGCAGATAAAGTATGCACACCAAGCTTCGACTACTGCTCAGATGAGCTTATCAGCAAGAAGGGTAAGTCAAGGGGAATCCTTATAGATGTCCGTGAGAAAATACTAACGTAGAATAGGATTCACGGAAGATGACCTCAAGTCCGTGCTGAAGGGAACAGAGTTTGAGAAGGAAGACCTGAAGAACATTCTTTTCCATTGCAAAAATCCTGGTATTGTCGGTAGTCCAAAGCTTTGCAGTAGTGGATGCAAAGCCTCGGAGCAAGAGGGTAGCCACAGCTGCTAAAGAGCATTTCACGTATCTCACATCTGAAAGTCTTAAGAAGTCTTGTTGTATTAGTACTCTTGTGGGTATTTATTGCATTCAATCGTTAGCTGCAATCAACGTCAGGATTCGTTGATACAGTCCTATGCAAAGTACTGTTTTATCGGAAACGATGATATTGGAATTCCACAAGCCCGAAGGCGATCTGCACCGCATATTCCTTACAATCAACGGCCGTCAAAGCACCGTACTACAGAGGTATCTGAGTATTCTCTCAGCTATCGAACCGACTGCATCGACGGAGGCAATTGAATAATGTCCGAAACTACCCCGGTCGTTATTCGATCTGCGTTGTTATTGAGGTATAGCATTTTCGGGCAGGAGTTGCCACAAAACTCTCATCGAATCGATCGGAGATAAGATAGAAGTGGAATCCCTTCCCCAGTCAAAGCGGCAGCTGCCATCTGGATCTATGGTGGCAACCAAACCATGTCATTTATCGCTAGATTGTGGAAGAGGGAGATTTCATAGAGTACTAAATGTGCTAGATTAGCGCCAGCTGTCGCCGATGACCTGCTCCAAGACTTTACTTAGATCCTCTGTAGACTATCCCAATCTCGCACCTGCCTAGCAGCCCTACATTGCAATCCGTGCAATGTGTGGGCCTCACACAGGTATAACTTCATTAAAAGATGTTGCGATCAAATAGTAAGGAATCCCAGAACATGTCGGGGTCCTGTCCAACGGTTGGCGACGGTTGGATGAGATTTAACTGGTCTAGCCAGTATGCCTCACTGAAGCTATCGGGTATCATAGAAGGCCCAGGTGCTAATAGATCAAGACATTCTGGCCCACTAGAAGGGGATGGAGGTGACTGGACATCTTTCGCTGGCACACTATTCCGATGACTCAATTCTTGACGGAGACTCTGTAGTTCGAATCGAGGCGACGCAACTGAGGATGACGGTGTGGCAGAAGTGTTGGGAGGAGAGTGGCAGGCTTCCTTCAACTTTTCATAGCATCGCTGAACGATGCCCAATCCTGACCTGGCAATTGGATTGTAGGGTTGTACGTAGGATAGTCGCTCGATTGCTTGCTGCAGAACATGGTAGATGTATTGTCTCTGTTCGTGACCGTGGGGTGGGTACGATGCCACGATGATAGATAGTAGGATAGACGCGTCGATAGTATAGAACGCAAGCCCAAACAAGGGGTAGTGATGTTCACTCGTTTGCCCGAAGAATCGCTGCTGTGATTCTAACGTGGCCAGTGTCGCTTCCAATGCAGCCTTTCGGCTTTCTGCACTAGCAAGTATATGTGGTCGATGCAACGTCATTAAAAACAGGTTTGCTGTCATGAAAACCTCTTCACGAAGCTGAGGCAGAAACGAATATTCTCCATCCCAGGAAGTATCAGGACTTTTGAATCTAAGATATGACGGCACGTTTTCTAGCAACGATACCACCTGTTCGTGTATTCCTTGGATAATGTTATGGTCCTTTAAGTGGGGCCTATCTGCTTTCAAGGCCCTCATCTCATGAAACTTGCAAGCCAACGCGTATCGAAATAAGCCTGCTGATACTGTGGTAGGCCCATTTGGAGATTCACCTGGCTGTACTGTCATTGGCACTGTCTTCGAGGGATCCTTGGGGATGTTACAGTCGATTGGCGGTTTCACATCACAGTCGTCCGGGTGGATGGTTCGTGGGCGGCCAAGGATCATGGCCATGAGACTTGAGATTAGTTAATTAGGATCTTCATATTCGTTCTCGGGTCTTTCTCACCTGTCCCAAACAAACAAGTTCATCCAAACTCGCTTTTTGAAATCATCATACCATATCATGCTCAATGTCTGTTCAACTCTATCGGGGCCTGATTGGTGAATGTCATGTTGCCGGTGTAAAGTAAGCTCCTGTGCTTGTCTTGATTAGGGTAACCATCAGCTATCGATCCGGGAACGCGGAGGCGCGAAGTAGACTTACCTGATGGCATTTCCTGCACTATGCCATGCTTCAATACCTCTTCCATAATTTTTGAGCCAAGATGCGCGCAGAAAGTCTGCTAAGACAGCGATGAGCGCTACACCGTGTCTACCCAACATTGTTACAAGCTCATCCCCTAATTCGCTGTACTTGTATGATGACGAAAGCTCTTTCGATGACAGCTGGGTCAGAGCGAGCGCCTCGGGTGGTAGAAATTGGAGTGAGAGGGCGACTACCTGGAATAGGAGAGCTGGAAAGTATTGTAACTCAATCGATAGCTCTTGGTTACTAAGATAATCAACGGAACGCATTTCGGTGGATTGCCAGCGTGAGAAGAGGTCATCAAAGTAGAATCTTTCGAGTATAAAGTAATGCCAGTTCACTTCTGAGAAGAATATATCAACTAGTTGTTGCAGTACTGGTTTCGAAGGTAGCTGTGATATCAGCGTGCGAGCATGTGCTTTCCAAACAGGTGAACGGAACGGACGGTTATGGGCGGTTGTAATTTGCCGAAACTCGTCCTCATCTTGCAGCACCTATCATTTATTAGCGGCAACACACAGCCATCGAGTTTCATCACTCGAAGACAGACTTCTTTCAATCCCACAAAAGCGTTACTCCCATTAACCAAAGAGTATCCGAGGCCTCCCGAGCCTTCAGCATTGTCGGCTGGAACCACCGGCGCACGATCCTGGCCATGCTCTGGCCCCAACACTTCCGGTGGATCAGCTATCTGGCCAGAACTACGCATGGAATTAGAAAACTACGCTTTATGGTAGCCATTGACGCAAGAGCACATACTTCTGAAGCGCGTTATACACGCATTTCCTGGCGACGTTTCGCGCTAAGCAATTGTTACATGGGAACTTCCGGTCACACTGACGGACATTAGCTAAACAGTGTTAGAGCGTATTGGGAATCAGTCTTTGTTATACCTTTTGTTTCCTACGATGGCACTCGGAACATGATGTGATGATGCGCTTACGCTTTAACGGTGGATGAGTATCAGTCGCGTACATATTGAATACGCATATGTATACAGTCGGCGCCAAACGTCAATTTACGGCTAGTAGGCAACTGGACGACACGCGAAGGTTTGTACAGTCGTATTGCGTTTCAGTGCACGTTTCTAAGGAATTCTCTCGTCATGTCGTTTCCCACGTATAGAGTAGCGAGCTGCTGGCAACAACTCAGATTGGTAATCGCGTGGGAATGTGTGGTTGGTCCGGGCCGGAGTAATGTTCCGGAAGTGCGTTATGCAGACCCGGTTTGTGCTGGGATTATGTAGCTTAGTAATTCATGCATCCTTTCTTAGCCATGTATAGTGTACTATACCTTGGACTACTAGTAGTAGCACGTGAACACTACTTATTACATGCAGGAGCTGCTTATAGCATTGTAGATATCTTTATGAGATAATTATGTTTACTACATTTCTTGATGAGTGATTGTACGAGCGAACCGGGTACATAAGGTACACAGTACTCGGTGCGGAGTAGTACATACATGTATGGTGTACACTACACGTGGGCAAGGCTGTAACCAGGCAGCAAAGGCGGTGGCTTTCCTGTTTGGGACTCATTGCTTCATTCATAGTCAGTCAGTGCCAGCCGATGTAAATATTTCCCGTTACCTACCTCACACTCTCATCATATATTTATTGTTATTCTATTTTCCCCCGCAGTCACCCTGTTATCTCGGCCTCCCACTCCCTCTTTTAGCGACCTTAGTGCATGCCCCCCGCCGATCACCGTCACTCCGCTGACCATGCCCCGCAAAGAGTTCCAGAGGGATCTCATTCAAGCCTCGGTGCCAGGGCGATTTCCCCATCTGAAAGGTGTCAGGGCAGGCGAAGAACATGGCTCAGTCCTATTTACCTACACAGTACCTTTTAGCACTCAGACGATTGATTTTCAGACAACGGTATTAGGTATGAGCATTTGCCCTACTCCTCAAACTACCGACTACTACTAAACTGCACATGGTAGACACTGATGACTATCCCGGTCACCATACATACTTTACATTTGCAGCGAGCGATAACATTCCCGATGATGTGTCCAAGGCTATTGAATGTTTGCAACCGGCTTCTGCGGGGTTAGCGATTGAGCCCTTTCTGAAATGCATCAGCGACAGCATAGATGACGCTCTGCTCGGGGTGGATTCTGCTTTGGATCTCCTCCACGAGGATCGCTCTGAAAGTGAAATTTTCTCCGGTGATGATATGGACTTTGATGCTGACTCTGTTGACTCTGACGCCCAATTTACACCGCCGACGGATCAAGCCGAGGTGATGAAGCAAATACGCTTAGACATGAGCGCTGTAAAAAAGGCCGGTTATCGAGTAGGCTTCCTTGGACAACTAACCGGATGTCTCATCGTCTCAATCTCCTGTCGAATAGCAAAACTTGGTATTTCCAAAGTGGCCATGCAGGCTTGGAATGTCCGTCCTTCGCAATATCTAGTTCTGCTTTTGCGATATCCCTTTGGTTACCGCAACCTCGACCAGGTAATTTCCAAGTCCATCCCGAAGACACCGTTAATTCAGATGCACGTCGGTCTTTGTGATTCCTCCAAGCCTAGCTTGACTGCTGCTACGCAAGCTTTCGTTTCGACAGAGGCCGAAATCCCAGGAAATACCAAGAAGATGGGCCCAGATCTGCAGTCATTCTTCATTGGTGACTCATTGCATACACTTCTCAATACACATTTGATAGACTTAGTGCGGCACCGTCTCCAGCATGGTTTTACATGGACCGGTGCCGAGCTTTACTTGAGAAACAGTCAAGGCAGAATCCAGGATTCCGAAGAGGTAGCACGCGAGGTGTACTTCGTTCCGGAAGCTTGGAATGACGCGACTCCACGGTTCCTACGAGGAGACCATATCTCCGAAGAAAAGGCACCATTATCCCTTCCTCTGATTGCAATACAGTTCATCCTTCGGAGGTTTGTTAAGTGCACCGAGTTCTGCCTCAATTGTTATTGCAAGGTCGACGCGGGTTTCGAGGCACTTATGCCCTATGTCTGCTCAAGCAGCTTGTGCCTTTACCAGTACATGAGGCTTGGTATGGGGCCTAGACTGGAGTGGGAGATAATATCCCAGCCGTATGTCGTCGATATGCTTGTCAGTTTTACCTATGCTCGGGCAGTGTCTGGCTACCTGGAAGACTTTCCCGTGGGTCTTGGAATGAACGTCCCTACATACTATGCCACTGAAAACGACCAAATGATTTATCATGGACTGCTCAACAAAGCTACAATGGAGCTCGATGTCCATGAGACGCCAGATTTGAGAGTGGGCGATTGGATTGCGATTGTACCCTGCGGTGCACATATTCGCCATGGCCGGCCCCAGTGGCATTGTCGCGTGCAGGATGCCAATTCCCCGTCTTCTATCCAACTAACACCCCCAATTCGTAGAGAAATACCGGATGAACATGGTATTAATATGAAAGGCAGCGACGAGGTACAATTTGTGCGATACAAAGCATGCTTCGACGACTTACCCGACAGCGCAAAATGTGATGCGATCGTGATGCTTCTAGATACGCTTCCCGATATCAACTCAATGCGGTCATTCATTCTAAGCCACCCTAACGGCAATTCCAAAAGGATGTTGGCGTCGTGGTGCGATAAAATATCTCCAGCTGCTCTTTATGCCCTTAGATGGATTGTTGCATCAAACAGATCGTGCATCAGGTACGAGGACGATCCTGAGCACAAAATACCCCACATGAATGGATACGCCCAGTTCAGACTCGCGCAGGGCGCACCAGATAAGGAACAGCGTTTTGTCAGTGCAGTTAAGTCACTTTCTTCCTCCCATAACGCAGAGTACCCTACGCTATTTGCTTGGCATGGAAGCCCGATATCCAATTGGCATAGTATTCTACGCGAAGGGCTCCACTTCAAGAGAGTCTTGAATGGCCGTAGTTCGGGAAACGGAGTTTATATGTCGCCACAATTTCGGTATTCAGTGTCATACGCAAGTTCCCAACATGTGGCTAGAACCTGGCCCAATAGCATTCTGAACATCGACAAAGCCCTGTCGCTGAATGAAGTAGTCAATGCTCCCGAGCAATTCGTGTACAACGGCAGGTACTATGTTGTAGACAAACTCGATTGGATTCAACCCAGGTATCTCATCATTGGACATAAGAGTGCTTCTCTGATGATGGGCGATGCGAGATTGGTGCCATCAATCACCTATACTCAGCACCCTGATTACCAGGCCCTTGGCCCCGATAACCTAGCTCTGACGCTGCCTATCTCTGCTGTTAGCAGTCATTGGAGCCAACGGTATGCGGAAACGACAACGAGAAGTACATATGAAGGGCAGCTGTCACATAACGTGGCGCTAATCTCCGATGATGACCGCGACAGTGTCGCCACACTCGCTGATGATGACTGGCTGCTCGACGCAGACGCTATTGCTAGCACTGGTACTCACGACGAGGTAACGAATGAGGCCTTCCATGATTTGTCCAAAACAGACTTTCGACCCGGAAGTCTGAAGGAGTCAGCTTTGCAGTTACTTGGCCCGCCGAAGTATGCCACAACCTTGGCGACCAAGTCTCTTCAGAGGCATCTTCAAGCCACATTGAAAGTGCAAGAACGGGAACCCTTGCATGCACTGGGCTGGTATATTGATCCAACCCTCGTGAACAACGTTTACCAATGGATTGTGCAACTACACAGCTTCGAACCATCCCTGCCGCTGGCCAAGGATCTGAAGGCGGTGGGTTTGACAGCCATTGTCATGGAGTTGCGGTTTCCACCTCAATTCCCCATGTCACCTCCTTTTGTGCGCATTATTCGCCCGCGGTTTTTGCCGTTTAGTCAAGGCGGTGGGGGCCATGTTACGGCCGGCGGGGCGATGTGTATGGAGCTACTGACCAGCTCAGGTTGGTCCCCTGTATCCAGTATTGAAAGTGTCTTGCTGCAGGTTCGCATGGCTCTCACCAGCACGGATCCAGTACCGGCTCGCCTCGAGCAACGGCGTACGCAGGACTATTCTGTTGGTGAGGCTGTGGCTGCATATACGAGAGTGTGTCAATTGCATGGGTGGACAGTTCCCGACGACCTCAGGGAAGTCTCATGGTAGATGCAAAGGACGAACCTAGCATCATCTCTATCAACTCGTATCACTACATCTCAATTAGGGGACTGTTCTCACTTTCAGCATTTCGTGTCTCAATTTCTTATCTAGTTATGTTTCCTCTGATCTTAAATCGCTCAGACGCCATGGTTCAAACAAAGATATGCTTCTCAAATCTAATTTCTTTTAGTCCCAGCTCTGCGATTTGCGTGGTTTGAACAATAATATGTGTGATATGCATCAATATCAATCGGGACGGATATTGACAAATCAGTATTCGTACTCAGTGTGTCGCCATTGGTATGATATCTAAAGGATGACAGACCCCAAAGCATATACTTCTAAGACCTTTTATATACCAGACGGTGCAGAGAGATGTGGTAGAGGACTGTTGTGAAACTACAGAACTCCGCAGCTACAGAAAGGGCCAATAACTCAATACAGGGGCTGAAGTTGAAGGATAAGGTTTGGTAGGCCCCGTAGGCAATCTACTATACCACCCATTTTATCTATGAAACAGAGCTCGTCAAGCGGTTCCGCGAAGCCGAGCTGACAACGGAAGCAACCGGTGAAGACGCTGGTTAAACGGTCACGCGATAACCTAGGGCGAGGTTTCAACTACATGGTACTACGTAGTGAGCAGGGGAAGTACGACGTATGTATAAGAACATTTCAGAGATATATTACTACGTTGGGCAGCCGTCTGGCTGTATATGTCCCTTGATTTCGGTTTGGCCCTAGGCCGTTTCCCGTGTATATCTGTATAATATGGGCTCTGCGGGGTTCAGGTGCATAGGGCACGGATTCTCTTGCACTGGCGGTACCCCTGGATAGTTAGACATTCAATATTCGGTTCCAATAGGTTAATAGAATTTGACTGATTCACTTTAGGAGGTGTGAAAGACGCAGATTAGATGGCTATACGGATCAGCACTTGAAGTCATCTAGGCGCGGTGACATATACTAGACGAAGGAATCAAGAAAGAGGGACAGAGCAGGGCCACGAGTGCATAACGATGGGCAATGCAAGTGTGAAGTGCTATGATGGGCGTTCCGCTTGGATTGAAGCTTTTCATTCATTATATCTCGCCTATCCATGGGCTTTATGGCTTGAGGCATTCCGGACTAACCGGAGAGGCGCTTGCATAGTTAGACATTCAATAGTTAGTCTCCAACATTTTCAGAGAATCTTTTGATTGAATTAATTGGATGAATGATTGGAAAAATCTAATCTTGACTGTAGTCGCCTAGGCAGAGGTAGGGTATAAAAAGCCTAATCTATAGTCTACATGCTCTTCCTTATCCAGGATGCCCTACAACTCAGTATGGGTGATTTCTCGTTGAAAATAATAGCAACAGAAGTCCATGGCGGTATCCACCCATGGTAGATGCAGTGTAGGGATGCTTGGTATAAAAGTCAGATTGATAACAAGCAACCCTACATCTAACTTGAGACATATATTGGAATAAGTATGATCCCAAGACAGTATACTCCCCAGATTAAATCTAAAAACTGATTTCGAGTTGTAGCTCTTGAATTTCGTGAAGGACCATACCGTGGTTCACGTAAGGAGCCTGATCACTTTGTGCAATCCACATTGCTCGCTATGGAGAGTGGATGGTCGGAGTCATTACGCGAACTTGAAAATGATATGAAACTTCTATGATTGGTGGTAATGGCGCCATCAAAAGAGTTTTCATTGTGAAGTGGACATAGCTCAACGACAATCACCATGTCAACAGGCACGTCAAAGTCTACACGTTCGATGTTGCAACGGACTGTAGTCTTTCTTTCATTCTTTTCTGCGTGATGGCGTCTGCTCCGGAAAGCGGTCATGGGCTTAGGTCCACCCCTGCTTGGAAAATCTCGTTAAGCAAATGCGAGCACAACCGGCATCGGTATTTTTGGCCAGACGTTCAGGTATTATTGATACTGTTGGAGAAGACGAGAGTCTAGACACTCGATAGGTCAGTGCCCGCTTAGCTAGATATCAAATAAGTAGGCTCTAACGGGATTATAGTATCTTAATTGGTTGAAATGATGAACCGATGTCCTGCCAGCAAGATGTGCTTTTGGACGAGAAACTCGGGCAAGAACATGATCACAGCGTTCAAAGTGGCATGGGCCAACGGGCAAGAGTCGGTCACCTGCGGATATATACACGGTGCTACCGAGAAAGTTGTTCAACTACACTATGGTAGGTTTTTCACGTCAGTGACACAGTATTCCACTCTAGAAGAAAATGTCTACTACTTCAGTGGCTGGGAGGAGACCAACCTGGGCAAGGGAGTTCATTGTAGGGTACACTTCGGGAGCCGCTCAAGCGAACGAGATACCGAGTTTACACGGCGGGTACATATTCAATTTTGACCATACCTGCCTAGGCGTGGGTATTGGATGCCCCTATGATCCATCTATGATACTGCACTGACGCGCTCGCCACCGGCAGCCCGCCTTATTCCAAGCTTCCTCCTCATCCTCTATCCTGAGCTTCTGAGCTTGTATACCACGGAAATCAATTAGTACGAACTTCAGAATTGCAAACTCTACTATACATTTCGAAGCTTCCCTCTTCCCGCGCTATAGTGACTTTCTAGCCCACGTCACAGGGCAGATCAGAGACTCCCAGTACAATCTCTTCTTAGTATACAAGGGTATACAGAATGCCTAGGCCCATGATGCCTGGGACTACATCGAGGATAACCATGAAGGCAGAGCCGTGAGGTAAGTTGAACAACCCCATCCTCTCAATGTCTAAGTAGTCCATTATCCACTTACTCCTCCACTCTATTCAGAAAGTCCTACAACACAGTCACAGGCGATTTCTCGTTGAAAATCATGCCAACATGGGTCCATAACTGTATTCAGCCTTGGCAAATGGAGTGTAGTTCTGCTTGGAGTGAAAACGGATTGATAACACGCGAAGAGTTTCGTGAGCTCCACATGTACGCAGGAACAAGTATGATCACTGTGTCCCCTTTCTCTCCACGAGGCGAATGCTAATAAGTTATTTTGATTTATAGCTCTAAATTTCGATCAGGGCCCATATAGGGGTTCAAGGAAAGATCCTGATCTTTTCATTCTGCCGACGACCTGCCTGCTCCCTTGCTTGAATATGGAAAGCGGGTGGTCAGAGGGTCTCACGGAAATGGAGAACGATATGGACATGTTGTTAGTTGGAGGCAACGGGGCCATAAAGACCGTTTTTATAATTGAATGGCGAAAACAGAGCGATAATTACCACGTTAGTGGAGTTGTCAAGGTCTATAAACTGGACAACGATGGCATGCCAGTGCAAGAGGGACCAGATCAGGTGGGTGCTCTTCGACTCCCTCTAATACCAGTATCCTTGGCGTGGTGTCAAGACTAATTCGATATAGGTGATTTTTCCGAGACCTGCGGATGGCTAAACCAGGTTATTGGAGTCGCCCGAGGCTATATATTTTGGGGAACCCCATTTCAGAATCGTAACCCTTGTGACATCTTGGAATATTCTTTGGACATTCTGCGAGAAATTGCCACAATTGCGTTGGACCGTATGGGACTTGTGCCAGCCTAATGGCCACAATATTACTCGATATGGAGGCATTTGGTGGCGATCTTCTTTTATGGAGCTTTTCGTGTTTTCTTTTCTTTTCTTTTGCGTTTGTGTGTTCTTTTTATATTTTATACCTCCGATGGAAGTTTGGGATTACCATAGATTGCTTACTTGCAAACTGTGGCTATATTCTATATCTGATTCTCTTCTGATATCTATTGGCTTTCTGCTCTCTGTGACAAAAACACGGCTGTATCTATGGTACTTTGACGCATCGCTCGCAGACATGCAAGTTATATTAAACACAATGAAGTCGAGTCACCGTCCTCCCTAGGTTCTATACCATCCACTAATACTATATCCATCTCAAATTGTTGCCAGTCTCTGCTTGGCATTCGAATCTATTTGGTGTTTGTGACGCCGGTTGGCTATACCATGGATGCAGGAGGCGCACAAAGTGCGAGACTCAGCTCAACCTCAGCCTCCTTTGGGCCATAGTCGGGGGTGTGAGAAGGTTATTCTCTCAAGTCAGAGTATCCGCTTGGGGTTATTCTCCAGATGACTCTATGAATCATCCAGTACCTCCAATTCCGTTTCCAGATCAGCCTCGACGACCTTCAGGACATCTCCCGGTCCCAGGCTCGGCATCATTATGCCTTTTCCAGGTCGGCGATTAATTAGACGTATACTTTGAAGGTGCCATGAAAGGCGACTAGTCGTCCGCCGTGTGCGGGAGAGTAACTCAGGAATATATCGCAGAAGGGACCGCGACCTTCAGCGCAATCCGACCTCTTGATACATATTCACCATCTGCTGCCTCACCATCTTTGCCAGCGGCCAGGACTTGCCCAGCATATTCAGACCCCCGATACTTAATTGAATTCGTGTCTTGAGCGACTCGACCTTGTCAGGAGTCGACATGATCAGGCACGCTGCCGTGTGTACAATAACACACATTGCGAGGGCACACGTAAAGAAAGGAGTCCGGGACTTGATTGTACTCGGCAGAGTGACGAGGTTGGATAACATATCCGCCGCACGCAGGAACTTTTGTGAATGCAGGTCCAGCTCTGTAGGCGGCGGGTTGTTGTTGCAAATTCGGAGCCGGGTGCACCACGTGCGAGCGTGGAAAGAAGCAAAGCGCATACTCGAACGAGGGTGGTGAAGATATATAAGTGCACTGGTAGTCTCGGTTAGTCTTGTGCTTTGGGAAGGGTATGCTAAGGGAGCCTTACAGGTAGGTGATCATTTCTGCTTGGAAGAGCATTTCATCGATACTCGAGTTGTGGAGAGAGGTGCTATCCTGAGATGAGGGTATTTGCATGAGCGACGAGACAAGAGTGGCGTCAACTGTCTCAACCCGGGCTTCGAGGTCAATGTCCAGTGAGCGATTCACTTCCATGACTAGCCCGAGGTTCTGCGCAGCTTCAATTCGGTAAGTGAAGGAGGAGCTGCATTGGTCTAGAGACCAGCTTTGTTTGAGGTCATCCAATGTTCGTGTATTTGGCGTGATCTTCCGAATGTCAGTCAATCTCACTAGTGCTTATTCAGGAATTAAGGGAGATTATACCTCACTGGCAGAATTATAAAGTTCCTCAGCGCAAGGCAATCGCACATCCGCCTTATGGGGGAAAAGACGATACAAGCTTTGGTCTCGCATAGCTGCCAACAACCCGTCTACAACATATAGTTCCCAGAACGTCCTCCGCCAGCTTTCGGCGAGCACCGAACTACCTTCGGAGTTTATGAGAGCGAAACTGGCCCGGTTCATTCCCAGCTCGAGGGCGAGATCGATCGCCATTTGGATCTTTAGGTGCGCGTTCTCTTCTTGGCCATGGGCATGCTCGATGATCGCAAGTAACAGCAGTCCTTGAACTTTGAACCCGTCCCGCGGGGTGACATCGGATAGCACCGTATACGCTGCCGGCCGGAATTCTTCCCTGAACCTTACTTCGGGGTAGTAATGTGCACCAATGTAGCGCATAATCCCTGTGATATAGGGGGGTATCCGGTGGCGAAGAGGAGAATGAAGTACCTTTCTCGGTATCAAGAAAGGGTGTGACCGGTGGAAGTTTTGATAGTATAACTGCACCATTGGATCATAAGCTATCTCGGGGGTAATCGTGGCGACAGGCTCTGGCTCGTGCCAGGTGGCTGTGGTTGTATCATCCTGGAGGCAAGGAATGTCCCATCCTGGCGGCGTTTCGAGCCCATGAAGAAGTACCGGATCTGCCTGTTCTTGTCAGCCCAGTCATCCCTTGACCAAGACTGATTTTGGAGCTCACCTCCAAGTCTGTTGCTAGAGTGGTGGCATTCAGCCAGGTAGCAAAATCGTCTGCAGTCAACATTTGTTCGTCGAACCGCTGGGGGGATTGATTGGTCGGTTTTGTACGCAATCCTCGCCTCGACCGAACATAACGACATTCTGAATCGGTGGATTGGCAGCGAGTACAGGCTGGCAGCAGGGCATCGCACTTTAAATGGCGGCGACGACAGGATACACAAGCTAACGAAGACGGCTGCCGGGATGAGGGCGGCTTGGACGGGGTGCTAGGGTCCTGCATTGTATGTGGCCCAGACAAAGGAAGGTCACACAAGGCGGGGAGACAAAGGATTAAGTTGAGTCTAGCTCCAGATGATCGAAGGTTCCATTGCTTGTTGTATGTATCTCATATCTATAAACATCAATAGTAGATTCGGCTGTGGTTTACCGTACCGAACTATGCGGTTAGTCCGGTGGTCCCCATTCGTCGATCCCGAGATCCCCGAGTCGGCGACCAACCAGTTCGGCGACAACAAGTTCCACTTCACACTGGATCCCGTTCTTCATAAAGTATTCGCGTTCGCTGCTCCCTTACTTCCTGTTGATTTGACCCTGACTCGTGTCCATAGATCTCAAGGGGAGGAGTCCCCGTCCGGGGAATTACGTCACCGCCGTGATCAACCCATATCAGCATACAATATAACAAATATCCCCGAACCAGACTCTGAAACGGATCTTATATCCTTCGGCTTCCTTCCTCCGCAATTTGTCGGCATCCAATATGCATCTGCAAATCCTTCAACTCCCCGGCCTCCTTGGCCTCGTCACATGTCCCGGATCTGGTGGTGACCCGGATCGGATCTCGCTGTCACAGTCTGATATCTCCGACCCTGGAGAGCTCACGTGAGCGGGCTTGCCGACTTTATGAAAACACGACCATCAGAGCCAAAATGGCGACGGGAGGCACGTGAGCCCGCACGATATTGCAGAGAGCACACCATATGGCTGAACCAGGATATCGGGGTGACCGGGGGGTGCCATTTCCCAACAGCAGGGAAATAACAATCCGAAGGATACACTGCAGAGTGCATACAGGGTGCAGACTGAAGAATCACAATACGAGCTCGGCCCAAAAGGCTATTCTGCGGTGTTTGGGTCGAATCATAACGAATCCACTTCAAGGAGGGACCGGGATTTGCTTTATGCACGGAGAGAGTGGTTCCAACTAGTGGAAAGGGGCGAACCGTCCGTGCGAGGCATGATGACCATCAGACCATGCAATCAATTCTGCACGGTAAACCTGGTAAGTGACGGACAAATTAAGGGACGCCACATTTAACTCGGTGACGCATGTAGAACGCCGTCCACACGGTCGGCGACCTTTAACCACTCCTCCGGGTTTCAATCATTCCAATCAGCATGGCAAAATACCAGGGGTGGCATGATGACAATTTGTCACTTTCGCTTGGGATTTGGGGGTGGGGGCAAAAGTGGATGGATCGCCCGGGGGCTGAGAAGTGTTGTGATAGGCGAAGGCGTGTTCCCGACTTTGGTCCCCGAATAAATGCCAAGTCATATCCACTCGTTTCACTTCGGACACGAACCTCATCCCCACCAGCACTAGACCTTGAACGGTTATCACTCGTTCTGCCATGTACTCAGTCTCGACTCGATTGCTCGTCTTGCGTGCCCTAAGCGAAACCACTGGGCTTACCGTTGTTGTTGAACTTGTGTTTGCCATAGACCCGACGACACCATCGCCGTTGTTACTGTCATACATGTCTGGGCCAAATCGCGGCTAAGGAAAACCTTCGTGAAAGGCCCTCTCGGGCGCAAGCATCAACAAAGCCAACCACACATTGTCATAGACTCAATGGACCACACCGCCGGTTCCTTGAGCAACCATGAATCATGAGCGTACTCTCCAGGAATACACGCAGAAGCCCTAGGGTCACTCAGCCCCATGCACCGTCCATTTGAGAGAGCAACCGCGTTCACATGTTTATATCCCAGAGTCTCCTAGACCTTAAACGCCGTCACAGACACAGTCGCCCGAGGCTCTCAGCCCGTGTGGAACGCCTTGAGAACCTTCTGCGGCGACACATCTTGTATAGAGTTGTACACACCTGCCACGCAAAGAAAGGAGTCGCTGTTCTTGTGCAATTGAAGGTGGTCTCGAACGATATTGTAGGTGACACAGTCATGATTCTTTGTCCGCGTCGGTTGGACAAGTCTGGCTTCAGTGTAATTCGTGCCACGGCGGTAGGCGAAGGCGCGTCATGCGCGCTCAGATATCCAGAAGGCGAACACGACCTCCGCAAAATGTCTGGGCTATTTTGAGCGTAGAGTATTCGAATCCCGTTCTTGCCTGGCTTGCTGTAAGATGAAGTCAACTTGGAAGCAGTCACTACCATCCTTAGGTCCGCTGACAAATAGTCTTTTTCATGAGGGTCATTCTTACGTATAACTCGAGTCTATACTTACAGAACGGTGCTGGGCCCAGCATAAATTAGGTGCAACCTTGCTAGGAGATGTCTGTCTTGAACAATTTTATTTTTCGGAGGCAAACCACGTCGCAGAGCATTCAATATCACTTTCAGCGGCTAGAACATGTCTGGGCTACTTTCATCACTTCATATAAGAGACAATGTCTTTAGAATATCTACAATACCATACACTATTGTATCCACTTCCTCCTCTCGCCCAAGACATCGAACTCCCTAAGTCTACAATACCTCAATCAAGCAAACCGCACAACATAAGGACAAGGTTTCTCCCCAAACTTCGCGATACTGTTCTCCTGGACCTTATTCACGCGGTCATTAGGAGCATTCCACATGCGATCCCCAGAGTCCCTATCACAATTAGCACCTCCGCTTTAACCCCAATGATATCCTTAGAGAAAGAAGAAAAACCTACATCATCAAACCAACATGATGAATACTCTCCCTATCCGCACAATCGCACTCCCCACCGAAGAAAATAGCATCGCCCGCTCTCCGCTGCTCATACGGATACTTCCTGAACAACGAACCCCATTAGCCCTATCCACTCTTCTGACACTCATTCCATGCCATTCCAACCAAAAGAAAGAAATGAAAGAAATGAAAACATACTTATACTTCAACTCCTTCTCCTCCGCACAATACATATCAGACGTCACACGCAAACCCTCCGAGAACAGATCCCGGCCTGTGACCTGACACACAGCCCAACACACGAGTCCCGAGCAGTCATACCCGATATCGCCGTACTGGTAGGGCGGTTGGTCGTGCGTGGGACCTTTGCAGGATCCGCCGCCCCAGGCGTAAGGCGTTCCTGCTGCTGTTAGGGCCTTGTCGAGGATTTTCTGGCCGGTGGTACTGTTTGCGGTGTTGGGGGTTAGGGCGTTGGTTGTTGCTAGGGTGGTTAGAAGGGTGGTGAGGAGGGTGAGCTTCATTTTGTTGGTTCGTTTCTCGATTGTTGTGATTTTCTTGATTGGAATGGTCGTCTTTGTGTTTGGATGTTTGAGTAGAGTTGTGATATTAGATGAGTTAAGCTGAGAATGATATGACGGATCTATATAATCAACGATATTCATGTGAAGTGTCAATCATATCTATTTTTATATCGCTTCCTCTTCCATTGTAACGTCGTGTTGGTTATCAGATCTGCAGTGAGCCTTATTCTGAGACAGAATACGAGCCTGAGGCGACGATCATACATGATTGCATCTGGCTCCTTTCTTCCTCAACCAGAATCATCAAGGTTGTATTACGCTAGAAACAATATAGATGCTCATCCTGGGATTATCCATTAGTCCACACATTTATAATCCAATGGTATACGAACTGTATGAAGGGGTGTACAAACTGACAATCCCATCGACGTTAGATGAAAGGACTAAAGAACACGAGAAGTGGAGGGCCAAGAATGCACATCACTTTGCAGGCTTCAGGATTCTATCATAACAGGCAATATCTACGTTGATCGTTGATTGGATAAAAACTACCATACTGGATAATTTTGACCTCAAGGTATCATTGTGAATTTTTATATCACGGCGGATATGATATCCTTTGCTAGCAATTGGCGGATGTCACTAAAGCGAGTGACAATATACATTGGTTGGAGCTTACGTTTAACATAAACGATATATATTCCTGGACTGTTTGACAAGTTTCGTATAAATATATTCTTATCTCGTTGATACCAATGTAGCATCTCTCAAAACCGAAGACTTGAACATTGTTCACGTGCCCTGATTAGCCCCCGTCGCGTGACGAATTCCGTATTCGGTTCGTGGAAATTTGGCGATTCGGTGTAGGTTCAGCGTCGAGGGCTGGATTCTATTGGATTATTTTGGCTGTGGGTTTGTATGGAATGTATGGTATGGTAAGGGATGGCCTCTGACTTCCTTAGAGATCTCGTATACGCTTGAATATAGCTCTCATGTCCACTCGAAGTATTCTACTCCATTGGCGTTCATATTGCGAGGGCTGTTTTTCTGTTGTTTCCGCGAAAAAAAAAAAAAAAAAAAAAAAAAAAAAAAAAAAAAAAAAAAAAAAAAAAAAAAAAAAGAGAGAGAGAAGAAAAAAACACCCACCACATCCACGATCTGTCCTAGACAGGATCCCGGATCAACAGACCTTCCTGTAAGGAGATTGAAAACCGGTGGTTCCCTGGGGTCACGAGTAACATTAAATTTCTCAACGAGCACTCCTCTCGAATATATCAGATGTGGCAAAATGCTTGTTGAGCGGCTTCGTCAATCATATGCAGCTAACCCCCCTTGCATAAATATCCTCGGCTCCCATTCGATTAGAGACAAAAAAGACATTCGCCACCATTACAACTGCGTTGCTGCATGTCGGTACTGAGTACACTTCGCTTAGGTACCACCTTGCAGGAACCGGTTCGTTGGGATGCAACCCACATGTGGCAGGTTGATCCCCCATACTCATCCCTTGGCGTTATTGGTCCTCTCTTGGTGAATACACATAAGCGAACTTCCTTACTCTGGATGCTAGGTATGAACAGGTCAGTCTTAGATGGCCCCTTGCCTTTGTTAGATTTATCTTTTTAAAAAACTTTGGTATGGGCTTGTGTGCTAGATTCTTTGGGCTGCTTTTCCCGCCGAAATCGAGCGTCTCGGTAACACGTTTAAACTCTGTGTTGGATTTAAAGGGTGCGAGGGATGTGGCTTGTTAGGATCAATGGTATCTTGACAAGCGTGTATTGACCGTTTTGCCCGAACCCTTGTGCTTGAGTATTGCTTCCACGTCACCAGATGTGAAGCTTGGTTGGGTCGTAATAGCAATCTCTTGAGAGGAGTCCAGCACATACTCGCGCGTTGCAGGCAATGCGGAATCCGAGTTAGTCCGTTACTGTGATAGCCACTGTCGGTGTGTGGTAGCACATTGGACGAAGTAAGGACAAAGAAGTGAACGACCTGGCCATTGAACATGCAAAAAACGCTATAAGTCATGTGCGCATCACGTACATGTCTCTATGGTATCACATTATTCATTCATCTATGTCGCTAATGGCTACTGATGCTTAATGAAAACAAAAGAGGAGTCTCCAATGCAGATCCGTGAAGTAGGAAGACTTATTCTACGCCAAGAACTCCCGGTCGATGGCCTGATATAATTTGTCTGCAGCAAGTTAGCCGGGCGTCTTGTTAGGAATTAAAATAATATACCACTTATCCCCTGGATAGCTTCAAAGGCGATGGAGTAATTCTCTAGGAACTTGACTATCAACCGCAAGTTGTGGTATAGCTCGTTCCGAAAGTCGGATAAAGACGTGGTATCTAGAACATTAATGTCATCAGGTGTGGTGTGTTGAATGACCCGCGCTTTGAGACCCAGCATCAGCAATGCATAGCTGGACTGCACTCCGCAGCATACCACTGTTGGCATCGTTCGAGGAAGTTCACTACCACACCCCCCGCGGGCGTACTGTGTATTAGCCAGGATATCGCTGGTATGATTTGGGTAGAGAAGGTTATCAAGCAAGGTGACAATGTTGAGTGCTGCATGCAGGCAGATTTTTGATGACTCCTCGCTGGTGAACGGCATCTGAAGCTTGTGGATCTGGGACATCAGCGACAAGTCTTCAACCGATCTAAGGTCGCTGCTCATTTCCAACGGCATATCCATCCGAGAATTCGTGTCCGTGGGTATCGATACATCTGGATGTCGTATAGAGCCGGATAGAATATCTTGAAATGCGCACAGTCGGTGCAGTTTGATCCGTGCCCTATGCTGTTAGCTATGTGATCACTCTCCATGGCTGGGCAGTATTTACGTGTGTAGCTTGATCTCTGCAAAGTCCCTCATAGTCTTTGATGTCATGCGCTCAACGGATTCAGGCTGTGGCGCCATCTGAGAGACTAGGGGAGCATCTCGGCTGAGAAACAAAAGAGACGATATCTGCCTGTCAAGCTCCTCCATACGTTTCGAAACCCATGATGCGTCATCAGCCTCCTGCATCGTCCTATCAAGGTCACTGGCGAATACGGCCGATTCCACAAGGACCTGTTGGGCCTCGACGACAAGTTTCCAACCCTATGGATATTGGTAAGCGATTGCGTACGATCCAGGTTTAGACTTGTAAAATAACATACTTCCGGATATGGAGTTACAAACCATGGATCATAAAGATCGAAGACTGGAGACTATGAAGGATAAGTCATATATCCAATACAGAATACGCATACATACGAACCGTTCCACTAATAGCCGATGCTTGACATGCCATCATATACTGGCTCAACATCAGCAACGATATCAGCAACGACCGAACAAGTAATATATCACAAGAGACCCACCGTCATCCACCAAACCCTCCGTTTAGAGTCTGCATACTGTTCTTCCTCTACCGCCTCATGCAAGGCCATACTCATAGCCAGTGCAAGCGCCTGGTTAGCCCGTTGAAGCATGTCATCAATGTTCCCTCGCTGTGCATACTCATAAATGCTAAGCATTGACAATGTCACGACGCCTTCCAGGGGTACTTCCAGCTTTGGATGAAACGGTGCTCGTTCAAAGGCTCTGGCAGTGTCGGATAAACTAGTCTGGGAGCTTTGGCTCATGCTGAGCAGCTCGTAGTCTTTTTCAATGACACCAAGGGCCGTTTGAGCAAAGCAATGTGCATACTCCCTTCGTCTCTTTAAATACTCTGTCGTCTTAGGTTTTCTTTCGTTTGGATGGGGTATCAGGGACAGTATGGCTGAGATAGCCAGGCTCAGAGGGCTCGTCGGTTCAAAGGTTGGCGGGCCTCTAGCTAGTGGACGGCTAGACACCAGCGGATGCTCAGATGGGGGCAAGATGGGGAAATAAGGATGAATAAAAACGTAATAAGCGTCAAGACTAACTCTGTCAACATAACACTTAATGGCAGTTCTGCACCCAAGCTTACATATCCTCATTACTGCCGTAGAGTCGTACGGGATTGGATACCGATTTAGAATTAGGGTTGGGGTTGATTTCGTCTACATTTGAGCCAAAGATGGAGTCAAATATAGAGTCAATTTCTGCAAAGGGCATTTCCACGCTGCGCAGCCCTGCCCCTGGGCCGCACAAACCTCCCAGTTGGTGGACCCATTCTATATAACACTCATTAGATACTTGACTCTTACCAAGAGTATCCAAAGAACAGGTCAAGAATGACTTACCATCTCCTGAGGTAGGCGACATCCCCGACTTGCTGGAGGTCTTCGGTAGGTGACTTCCCACCTCCACAACAGATGTTACTGTTTCGCAACGAACGACGCTTCCTTTATACTTCCTACTAGAACAATATCGTGGTCCTCCTCGTCGGCTGGGCACATAAGAACAAGATCTTCCTTTCACGACGCAGTTGGAGCAAACTGTCTGGCCATCACAACGTATGCGCAACGCACGACTGCCGCGGGACGAGAACTTATTTAGTCAGTCATCCACTTCATATATGCCAGGAACCGCACCAAGAAAGACAGGCTAGTTTGACAGGCGGACGGCTGGACTTCTGGCAAATAGAATGCCTATTTTCGAGATCGGCGGTCATATCTCAAATCCCGGTCAATATCGCGCAAAGTTTAAAAAAGGCAAGGATCGTACACTGTCCTGCAGAAATACTCCGTCGAGGGGTTTGCGCATGGCATGGTTAGGTTTTGTTGTCGGCCGATGAGAAAAAAATCCAAATCCCGAACAACGTAAGCGAATCCCGACTTGATGTCAATCAACCATATAATCAAGTGGTCCATATGGTGGAGCTTTGATGGAATGAGGCTTGGCAACGGGTATGGCTTGGATGATCCGGCATCAGCCGAGGGCGAGAAGAGTGAGGGATTGGATCTTGCAGATCGGGAGAATAACTTTTCCTTTTCTCAAGGTGGAGTCACCGGCTTGTTGGTGTTTGCTTCTTTTGTTGGGTGGCTTTTTTCTCAATGTATTTTAAAGTTTGGTTTTTTCAAGGCATGACAGGTTATTAATACTTCTACGCCTTGGACAGAGACGGGAACTAACAAAAGAAAAACAAGGATTTGGCCATTTCCTGCAGATATGACACCTTTTTAGTAGTTACACTCAACCTCACACTGATTCCCCCTCGGTGAGATTAAAAAGTAATTCACTGGCCGCATGTTCTCCCATGTCGCACTTGGCGCCAATCTGACCCCTGCACACTCTCGGAAGAATTGCGCCGTCGCCAAACGGAGTTCCATCCAAGCCAGATGAATCCCAAGACAAATTCTACCCCCAGCACCAAATGGTGAAAAAGCCTTCTTGGCAAGCTCAGAGGCGCTCGTCTCCGTCTTGAGCCAGCGGCCGACATCAAACCTCTCGGGATCTGGATAAATATCCCCGTCCCTGTGGATTGAATAGGCCTGTGTGGTCACGGTCATCCCTTGGGGAATGAAGTAGCCACAGAACTTCGCTCCACCTTCAGGTGTCTCTCGAGGTAGCGCCCCTGGTGCTGCTCCATAAAGCCTCAATGCTTCCATAATGACTGCATTAAGCAGCGGTAACTCCTCCAACGCAGCGTCATCGAAATCGGCGCTGAGGCTGTTGACTTCTTCTTCTAGTTCGCGTTGCAGTTTCGGCTGTGAGAGCACCGCCCATACAAGGTACGTAAGAGTGATTGCGGTTGTATCTGAACCGGCGACGATAAGATTCCCGGCCTCCAGCACCACCTCTTCATCGGTAATAATGCCGTCGCCCTTCTCCGACTCATACACCATACCAGCAAAGATGTTACGACTAGCATTACTGGTCGTCCGGCTATTTGTTACCGCCCGCTGCCCATATTGGAAAAGGTAGTCGGTCGCACGGAACATGTTCTGAAAGGATGAAAGAGGGATGTGACGACCGAGCCACGCCACCAACGGAAGTTCCGCTCCGATTCCAGAGCCCATCATGGTGGATTCCAGCACATGTATGTATTGGTTTTTCTAAAACCATTAGTCACAGGCCGGTACAGCACGCATATGTGTATGCGACTTACTTTCCCAAGCTGAAGCATGTTAAACGACTCTCCGAACATTAAATGCCCGCTCACATCTGTCGCAAGGAACGTCCACCATTTCAACAAGTCGGATTTCCCGACTGCTTTTAACTCCCGCCGGATCTGAGAGACTGCCAATTGGACCTTCTCCCTGACAGCCGGCTCCCAGGTCCGGCGCAGTTCTGATTTCGAGAATGGTCGTGCAAACAGCTTCCTCCGTGCAGCATGTTCTTTTGGGTCTCTCATCGTAAAGACTCCAGATCTCTTGGAGGGAACGAACTTTTCGTACCATTTTGACTTCAGGAATGGAGATCCGGCGCGATGAATTTCCCTGAATTCAGCAAGTGAAGATATGTCGACCTCGTCCGGGGCAATACGGACAATTGGGCCATATTTCCGGTGCAGCTCGTGGACGAAATAAATGCGATTTCCTGTGAGACTTGCTAGCTTCAGAGGTAACCTAGTCAGAACCGTGTATAATGGGCCTGGAACGCGCCGAAGAGGGGATGTGAAAGCTGTATAGAGGACCTAGTATGGTGAGTCACCGAAGTATTGAATGAGCGCCCAGGAGTAAGTGACACGACAAAAGTATTACCTGAACGATCCACAGCGTAAATGCAATGCCCAAGTATATCTGCCACTCCATATTAATAAGATGAGGGATCGGTAATACCATGCAACTTGTTGTTTTACAGTCAACCGGCACGTTTCACGGTGTCTGGCTTCGAACAAGGGTTTTATTCTCAGACAAGAGCACTAATGACAACACTGGGGGCAACTATAAATGATCGCCCTCAGCCTTTAGGGGAGAAGCACTCGCTCTGGTCAATCAGATGATTAACACGTATCGTCTAGCACCGGCGTTCATGTCTGGATACTAAGTTATACACATTTTATTCGGTGAACCCCTCAGCGCACTAATTATGCTATGCTAGGTTGACTAAGCGGATGTCGCATTGTCGCCAGTCCGTCCAGCGGAAGATGTGGAGATACTTTGGTCACAGCCGAACACCGATCAACGGCAATTGTTTCGGTTGTACTCCATATAAGAGCCAGCAAACCGCCGGCGAGAGGCATCGTATTATCTTGGGCCAATAATATGGTTTATCAGCGGGTCGGGATCTGTTCTCTAACGTCGATGCTCGGGAATTGAATGGAAGCGAGTCGGTTGAATCATCGGGATCTGGAGAGATTGTGGGGTATCCGTATCAGCTGATACAGTGACCACTGACTGGTCCTTGAAAATTAGAACCGCCTGGAGAATAGCCAATGACCAGGGATGTACAACCCTTTGTACACGGAGAAAATGCCTCTAACAGTAGGCGGCCGCCAAGGTTATACGCTTTACCATATTTGGACTTAGAATCAACCTTCCGCAAATTGCAGGGAGTATACATCCTCAATAACAAGAATCCACAACGTAAGTAAGAAACAAACAAGTTTATCTCCACTTACTACAGCTCACCTAAGCAATTGGAAGCTTCCCTGTTGGTTATTTCCAATTATTGCTCTCGCAATCTAAGTGGCCCGGGATATAGGTTCTTCCGGCCGTTAAGCGGTCCCACGATAGCTTTTCTTGTTTCGGCCAAGCAAGCTTGATTAGCCATCAATTCAAGCTTTCATGAATAAAGAGCCACCAATAGCCTGTTGATATACTATCATGGCCTTCAGAGCTCCCGAGAATAAATATTACCGCAGCGGCTTGAAGCCTCTCCAGTGTTGGACCCTCAGCAAGGACGAAAACGTCTTATTGGATCGTCCTGTGCTTCGCGACCTAGCAAAACATACGACATCAAACGCTATACCCCATAAATACGGCGATCACGATCGCCTTGGGTATCGCCTCGCCACACTTATATATCTAACAGGCGAAAGGTTATCTAGTAAAGACGAATGCAGACGTTGCAAAAATACTCCTATTTACAAGGGCTGTGTCTTCGCCTTTGGCGTCCAACACGGAGCATGCGCTACTTGTGTCCACTCCTCTGGAGCCAGGTACTGCAGCTTGTCCTCGAGAAGTTCTGACCCAGCATTGGCCAGCGCTTCCGATCTTAGCGGGAACAAGAGCAACAAAAGCTTAGCCAATGAGGCCTCTTATGCTGTTGCAAAGGGTAACAAAAGACAGCGCTTTGGCTCGAGAAAGGATGCAAAAATTACAACTATCGGGGCTTCCCTCTCTTGCCTCAAGGAGTCTAGAACTCCCATTGCATTTTTGTTAACTGCAGCGGCATTCCAAGACAACAATCCAGTTTTGAGAAATCGTGAGCTTCTTTGCCAATATTTTGGGCTAATGATGGATGAAATATCAGGGCAAATTGCAACAGTCGGGTACGATCACCTTGATGCTCATAATTTTAATCAGCTTAGTATTGTTCAAGTACATGATCGAGAGACGAACTGTATAATTCCCTTTTATACGTGCCGATTCTGGATTTACCCTCAATGGTATCGATACATCCACTCTTTGTGCTTTCCTGGAGAAGGGTCAGGACGATTTATCGTATCCCCTTATCTTTCACGCTGCCGCCAATGGTCTCTCAAAACAGACTGTTGCAAACAACAATACATTGCCCGCTTATACTGCAGGTCCAGGAGAGTCTTCGATTTCTACGCTTCGTGATGCAGTTCAGAAGGAGTCTGAGGCCCCTGCTACAGCCAAGTGCAGCCGGGCAGCAGCAACTATGGATGATAGCTCTTATTATACCTCTGACGATGATACTTCTGACGACGATACCTGTGAGTATGACAGTGCTGAGGATGTCACTACAAAGGATGACACTACTGAGGGCGAATATTGCTAAAGTGAATACCAGAGCTTACGATACGGAAACAGAATGAGCTGTAGGCAAGGACTTGATGATGACGATGCTGACCTTGAATAAGCAATCAAGCTTATATATAGACACGACTTGACAACAACTATTTGACAAATTGCAATTACAGAGTCATGATAGCATACATTTTTCTATGAGTGGCTTAAGTTCTCGGTCCCCAATCTGCAGACTGAGGTATACTAGGGGATAACCTTTCCTTCTTCCCTTCCCCCACCCCTTCTTTAACGCACACACAGGGAAAGAAAGCAAAGGAGAGTTAGATTGCTGTTTTTGGTTCCTATCAATTCCAGGGTTGATCAGCAGGAAAACAGTGTTGCTGAGACTAAAAAAGTCACTCTCACTAGGAGCCCATTCATTATATATATCTTCCACCAATAACCAGGCACGACCGTCATACATTTTCTCCAGGGGTCAAGTACCCTCACAACGACCGTATTATACATTATTCGACTAATTCCTACCAAAAGAAATATGTTCATAGTAAATGGGTGTCAAACGTGGGACAGGAGAGGGACTAGCCTACCCTCCCCATTCATGAATCCATTCAAGCTCATGCTAATCCCTCCTGGTCCCCATCAATTCAAGCATAATTCCGTATAAGCCGACATAAAACATAATAGACAATAAAGCATACTAGACCACAAACCTCTTAACAACCCGTAATCAACAAAAACACAAACCCAGACCCAGACCAACAAAAGCGCCACCAACAAGCCCAAATCCTGGACATCATTTCGCCACAGACAAACCAAGCACTACAGACACCGGACTTCACGACGCCTTCCGAAGACAGCCGACATCGTAGCCGATCCTCTCGCCTCGTTTTGACGATCACGAAGATCCCTCCACCGCACTGACGCGGCGCGGCACGCCGTCCTCCCAGCGACCGGCTCAAGTTCTTAGTCTATTCCGTTCGTTGAGCCATGCTAAGGCGAACAGGAGCTCCGTGCGCACCCTCATTGCTGATCTTGTTTGGAACCCTTCGCATTGTGAATTAGCGTGTGTAATAGTTGCAGCTTATATAGGTCCGTCTGTTTGGTGAGCTGAAGGATCATTTTGGGAAGTATTTGTCGGGTGTATGCATGAGCAGATCGACACTAGGACGTTATGGAGTGGAGTTGTGTGGTGGAAGATTATCAGTTTTTGTATCTTGTTTGATTGTAGATATGGTATCTATGCTATTCGAAGGTCTTGATCACAGGTGCTCGCTTGTTTGAATCTTCCATGAGAAGGCTCGTCACGGCCAATAAGTCATTGGTTGCCAAATATTCGTATCTCCTTCCAATATAAGACATGTGTAAAAAGAAGAAGAAGGAAATAGTATATATGTACAGGATAATGTAATGAGAGGCAGGGATAGACCAATCACCCTGGAACCAAAATAAACACAGAGCCGAGGGTCTGGGATATCAATATAAGCGTCATGAATGATAGAAAAGGTAAGAGGCCCCCAGAAACAGGAGGGCCGGGCGTCACTAAGAAGCGTATTATGTCAAGAAAGTGTATGAATGGTAGATAAGGGAGCGTAAGAAAGATTGAAACAAGGAAGAAAGGAAAGGGCATTCGACATTAATTCGATGACGTTAGGAGTTGGCGTGAGTAAGGGCTACAGGCCAGTCGACTGTCGACTATCTCCCCCACATCCTAGTGCTCTGTGCGGGGCCTTTACCGTCCCCAATGGAGCCTTTGCTCGACCGGTCACTGCTTTCAGCCTCCGGGTATGCAGGTTCGTGGGTGATTTCAATTGTGGTATGTTGATACACCTTTCCTAGAGGGGCCAGTTCCATGCCCGAAGGTTGTACGATGTTGTCGGTAGATCCTTCGCGCACGGTGTGACCGAATTCATCGTCGTCTTCACGGTGTCGATGAGTGCGTAGAACGCTGATATCAGTCCGAGTGTGCTTGCCTTCTGCGGCGGTAATGGTCGTAAGATGGTCAGTCTTCCGGTTTTTGCTGCTTGCAAAGCGGTTGTAACTGCGATCACGACTCGGTTCGGACTCCAGAATGAGGTTTCGGCGGGTGAGCGTGTAGAGAAGGACATCAACTAAGCCTGAACTCGTGATCACGGCACCAGCGACACAGAAGAAGGCAATGCTTGGTGTTTGGCCTTGGGCTGTTGCCATTCGCCCTGCAGCAAGAGGCAATGATAGCACAATGTACGCAACCGGATAGATAATCATGTACCCGATGACACGTCGCAGGCGCTTGAGACTTTCTGTTTGACTGTTTCCGAGAATCGCCGATTGCTTGATCCGACGTCGTAGTTGGAACCACAAGATGGCGTAGAGGCAGACAGTTCCGAACTCAGCCAGGAAAATCCAGATATAATGCGTCCACAAACGGATTGGCTCGTATTCTTCGCTGATCCAGCACTGGGGTTACATTCAGTAAATGATTTCGTATTGGGGAAACGTAGGACCCTTACCCATGCGCCCGATGGGATGAACACAAATCGTCCGTGAGATGCGAGTGGAATAATAACTAAGATGGCTACAAAAAGCCATACACCAACCACACCACAAACAAAGACCCGATGGCTCAGTTTGTGACCTAGTGCTACCAGAATGAATGTATGGACAGCAATTGCAAGCACGAACAAACCACTGCCGGGGTCCCCGATCTGCAGCCAGAATCCTTGAAGAAAGCAAGCCGCGGAAGATGCTTCTATTTTGTTCTCTGTAATCCATTTAAGACAGATCAAAAATGCAAGTGATTGTTGCAGATCGGCCAACACTAGGTTGTAGATAAGAACGATGTACTGATTGTAACCGATATAACGTGCGTAGTTGGAGCGCCAGAAGACCAGCCGATAAGTGATAAATAATAGCAGAATCAAAGTCGCGATGAAAGATAGGAAGGCCATGACCGTGACCGCAATTAGACCCTTGCGTTGGGCTGAAGGTAAAGGATCGATATCCAATGTAGGGCCAGAGTCAGTATAAGCCAGTCGTCGTGCAAGGGAGTTACCCTCGTCATCTTGACTGGCCAGCACACTCAACACCTGAGCCAGACTCATTGTCGTTTAACCTCTCGTAGTACTGTTCTCGATTCTGCTGTTATCATTCTTCGTGCGACACGTGAGGAGGCCGTGCCCCAGGGTAGGGCGAAGCTGTCGAAACGATCTTAGACACAGGAAGACGAAAAGCCACCTTGGGGAGACACCGGTTTCTCCGGCAGATGTGGTATGTAAATCGTCGGGCTGGCACCCTATGGAGATTTAATCCAAAGCGGAGAAATATCTATTATATCCGCTTTTCTTCAGGGGCTGTCCATGTCCCTATTCCATGATGGACCAGCTATCAGCATGAGAAAAGAAAAGAGGGGGAAGATGAGAAGGTTAAGAGCCACAACGAAAGTAGTGCAATAATATTAATTCTATTATTTTTAATTCTTTAACTAAAATTCTCAAATGGGGATTGAAACTGAACTACCGACATTGGGCGAGTGGACTGTGTGGAGTGGCACCTCTTATCCGTAGGCCGCGCAAAGCTTTTATTAAACTCTGATGGGCTTAGTTATCTCCGCCTCGACCAACAATTCCTTTATGAAAGGGACTGACTCCACAGGTCCGAATGGGCTAAGGAGTAGTAAGTTTACTGACCGAACTTCGAACACCGTACAGGGGTAACCCTCCGGACGATCAAATATGAAGTAAAAAAAAAACCCAATGGACTTCTGGGCCCTGGATGTGGTGGTTCCTGAAAACTCTGGACACGAGGTTTCCATGCCAAGAAAAGTAAGGCCACGAATGTAATCTTGGGCTGCGGGGGAATTGAGGAGGAAAGGCTCAAAGTATACGTCGTAAAATTCCTTGGCTCTCGTAATTCGACGTTAGATAACCTCCTCACGAGCTTACGGGGTCAAATTGCCCAGTAAGAATAAGGGCAAAAGTGGTAGCGTTGAACCAGATGGGTTCCAAACAGCCGTCGTCTGCATTTCGCCGCAGCTGCAGGGGCTGATTTGGGCCCATTGTGGCATAAGTGGACTTCTACCGACCCAAGGCAGAAGGATATTATTGCACGGAAAATCTCGAAACAGGAGTAGTTCAACTTTGCCACCACTCCTCCATGGCAGACACACAGACACCGGATTGGCCGTTAGGCGCATACGTAGTGCGTTAAAGCTGGAAACTAGCAAGAATAGGAATGAACCGCCGCAGGAACCCCGCAAAGTTTCCAGGTCAAGCATAATGAACGTCTCCCTCCTTTCTTGGTGACGGAGAGATAGGGCTTCTCCGTCGAAAAAGAGAGGAGAACCCTAAACAAAATTGCATTTGTGTTGCCGAGACTGCAGGGACAGAGACAATTCCAGAAATTCAACCGTCTCGAAACTCTCAAGACCCACTACGTCGATCGATATGGGTAATAAATACCGGAGATCCACTGAGAAATGGAGCATTGCTCTGTAACCATGTATCATTTATTCCGTGTGCTTGTGTAATAAAAAACTGGGAAGGGAGGAAAATAGGACAAAAAACGGAACTGACGTTTTTCGTTTGTCTCCCCCTTCTTCCTGTTTTTGCTCACTCTCCCTCCCAAGTATAAGCTTCCTTTGCTTCAATAGACAATCAGCGAGAACTAGAGGATATTACGTCTAGGTGCGGCTCGGTGTTGTCCGAGCGGGCACACACAAACCAAGTTCCTGCGCAGATCTTATCGACCATCAAAAGCTTGCGGGCAATGTCCGGACCCGAGAACCCTCGTTGTGAACTGCGATACTCACAACTTCAACGGTGCTAATATGTGATTGACATGGGAGCAGCGGTTGTCTATGGGAAGGAACCAGAATTGCCGGGCAGTTGATTGGTGTACCTAGCCCACTTCCCGCTAGAGACTGTACTCCAGTAAGGGTAAGTATTAGCTACGCTCTAGACACTAGCCTAGTAATTGTAGTGCATACAATAGTAACAACCCATCCCTGCAGACGATCGCCTGTTGGTGTGTCTGTTGGTTCAACAGACATGGCATAATCTTAAAATGCAACGATCTCCTATTGAACGATAGTGTGGGAGAAAGAAGCCCCAATAATGAGGCTGCATGTGATGGCTCATAGTCTGTAAGCCATTCGGACAGCACTCTCAGCCATAAGAACTCAGCAACTAGACGAATAAGGCCTTCATAGAATAAGCGTAAAGGGGATGAATGAATGCACACATGAATGGAATAGGTATGCCCAACGTTAGCCACGGATTGGCACAGTCGATTGCTTGTTGATGCTTAATTCTGCTTGTTAACCATGAACGAGAACGGGAACGTGACCCATTCAAATGCCACATGACATGAGACTATTCTAAAATAGGCCTAATGTGTTTCTAGGCTTTTCGGTTCCATTTCCAGATTGGGCACGGAAGCACCAGAACTGGCTTCCGGTCTTGGTGATCCTTTTCGATCATAACTTTGTCTTTCTAGGTTTAGTCCCCCGTGACTCTCCTTTTCGCCTTCCTCATCAGTCCTCATCGTCATATGCATATGCAACTCCATGTGGGTTCCAACTTTGCCATCATAAACGTTGCACCAAATGATCATCACCGGGCATACTTCAAAGTTCAAATCAATAAAATCTGGATAGCATTCACTTTCCATGCCCTCCCATCAGTACCTTCCGTCGGGTACAGCCTCACTGTCTTTCTTGTGGATACTTCACTCCCTGTGATAGGTGATACGGAGTAAGGCATGGGGCAAATTAGCGTAGTCATTTAATCATTACTAATTCTCCATGACATTCATTTGACTTTGGCTAATGTGTTTACTACTGCAAACAAGTGCTACCTCAAAACCTAAACTGTCCTCCACTGGGTGTCACAGCCCAGCTGCCTTCAAAGATTGGACACTTTTAGAGTACTGTATCCGGGGATCACGGTCCTCAACTGGGAAGCCATGGCTGCCACATGGCTGCACGGCGCATGCAGCTCATTATTGTACCCAGAAAGGAGAGCAACTCCTTACCAGTACTAGCCAGCTGATAGCGCGTAGACCCTGCATGTTGACGGATGACTAGCATGGACCTCGGTACGTTGTCATTTGTTCGCCGAGATTCCGCGGCATGCAGGGTTCGCGTTATAATGCCTTGAGTGTTGATTAGAAATTCTCATCCTAGATCAACGGCAATGGTTGCCTGCTGTCCACCACCGCGGTTCCGCGGGTTGAGAATAGGGTTTGTTTTCCCCGAGCTAAATCTTATAGCTCTGAAATGAACCTAAATTTTGCTTCTGGAACTTCAATCTTACAGCCACCGACGCCATTGATCGGTCAGCCTTTTAGAATTCTTCAGCTCTGAAAGTAGCTTATACCAAGCAGAAGCAACTTTGCGTTTTTCGGTTCACTCGCCGCCGATCTCATTTAATCGATCGCACAATAATGGCGACACACATTCAGGATATGCTTCACGTGATTACACGAGGAACAAGACTTTTGTTTTTTTGTTTTACTTCTCCAGCTGGACCTCATGGCCCTAAGAGACCGTTCTATGGAAGAGTAGATCACAATTGACACTATGACGGACTAGAGCTCTGGGCAAACCTTGCCCTCCGGAACAAGCATTCTGTCGTTTCCATATGCAAGGGATATGCACGCGAATGTACGTATGTGAAGGATACGGTTATCTTTGCGAGATTGTCATATTCTCACCCTAAACTTTGTACCACGTGAGAGAGTGGGACACCAACAGAATATGCCCAGTTCACAAGCTTATTGAGCTAGTTGTAGGTAGGTACTAGGTACATCTTCTCTAGACTGGAAAATGCAGCGGCAGCGAGCACTACCGGGGCTGCTTGGAACGCTACATCTTCAAATGAGATTCAAGCCTATCCAGCCCATGAGCGAGCCTGTACGATAATAATTCGGCGTCCTGTCAGCGAACCGACGCTCAGTTCAAGTGCAAAATACACAGTTTCTGAGTACATAACGATTTTCATGCAGGACCACACCGAGTCGCAGGTTGACCATCCACTCGTGTCGGTGTGGTTGGGGGTTTTCATTCTGATGTCTTGTCGATCCGGCAATTCGGGAGCTTCGCATTGGGAAACAAGGTGGGCTATCTTAATGATAGCTGGTATTGGTCGGAGTCAACCGGGAAGAATCCGGTAGTCCCATCAGGGAGTATCAGACTACTTGAGGATTCTAACCACCAAGACTGGGCCGATACACAGCGTTACCATCGCACCATTGTTCCTCATATATCAACGAGCAAACTCAAGCATTCCCCCATACGGCTGTATCGAAGAAAACAACAAGTTTCTACTAGGCCAAGTCTTGACGTAGTAACCTTGGGCGTGACCCGACATACCCTGGCTTTGAGGGAATTATTTCGCTTTAGTGAGCTTTCGTTCCAGCCCCTGAGCATCTGTCCATGGATCCATCCAGTCTTGGCGTACCTCAATTTTACCCCTCGATCTCTTCCGGTTCCAAACACTCGGAGTCCGTTCCATGGACTTCCACCCGGGAAGAGGTTCCAGATGATTGGTACAAAGTCTGTGTGTATGTGTCATGTCATCTCCTCGAACCCATACTCATAGCCATGGGAGAAGAAAGTCTTTTGCCGATACCCCACTCACGACCTGCGGTCTGCATCAGTATTGCGCATACTTGTGCCCGTGTCTCTGCGGTTGAGAACTCTCCCATGGGTGTAACCGTGTAATACCTTTTGACCCGCGATGAACAACGTCTGCAGCCGTCCATTGGTGATTTTCTCGATGGGTCGGCGTGCAAGCGTCCACTGAAACCCACCATTCAGCGACTGATCAGCGCAGGGATCGTTCGCTGATGATTGATAACATTCCTTTGATATTATGACCAGATTCATCGGATTTCCTGCTCATCCTTCCGAGATCCTCCTCGATGTCTTGCACGTGCGCTTCTACACAGTATATCCACTACTCTCTATTGGGTTGACGAAACTCTGGTTCAGATCCCCACAGTGGGAAAAATTCCCTACTTGTTAGTTCGATGGTTCGCACTCAACAACCACTTGAACGACGAGATAAACTTCCAGATCTGGCACCCCCTGTCTAATCATCTCAATATCTCGGTATCTTCCCTACCGATATTCTACCAGATCCAAACGCGAGACTGTGCCCAATGACCAGAAGGTGTAAGCTCTCAATATTGAAGGCCGAATCTATGATAAAAAGACAAACTTACCGAATTCCAGTATCACAGTATAATGACGGGAGCGGGTAGAAACCTGGTTATAGCGCGCGGTACTTGTAAAATTTTCAACTCTCCTGCCGTAAATACCTTTCTGGTCCGTTCCAGTTGGCCCACGAACCATGGTTCCAGACGGCAAATATCGCAGCGCAATGAACAATATCAGGTACCGAAGGGGAAACCCGAACAAAAGAAAAGGGAAAGGATTCAAAAGCAAGGTACCCAGACGGTCAACAAACTCCTTTTCGCATATCAACCATCTAAACTGAATAGCATGCTTAAAGATTACTAACAAAACAAAAACATCCACAAATAATACAAACCCTTATGCACAATGCAACCCTGATAATAACTCCAATAGTCCAAAGCTAAATATATCATACCCCAGAAGAGCCTCAGACACGCGTCTCCTGATTGAGGCAATAAACAGTTTAGCCTGACGCCACGGACCTGCTAGACCATATCTTCCAAGAAACTATATTCTTCGTGCCTCCCAGAATACTACCTTATGCCCAACAAACCTACCAATCACACTCCTTCCTCACCCAACAACGACATACACTTAAGAAAGTAAAGGACTCATCCCGTCTTGGCACTATCCATCCAAAAAAAACATTCCTACGAGGAGGATCAAAAACACATCTGGAAGGGAGAAGGAAAAAAAAAAAAAAAAAAAAAAGAACTCATACCCTCTTAGCCCCATTAACCAAGGCATCCACTCTAAACGCATGATAGCCCGTAATCCAGCGAAATCCGTAGTCCAGACCCCAGTCCCATCTAGCCAAATTTCTTCGTCTGGTGGAACTCATTTTGGAGTCGTGGAAAATCCTGATAATGATAGACAATCTAATCGACGGATCGTCTACTTCTCCAACTCTGCAGAACAACAATAATTGATACTACTCAACATTCGTCTCTGGGCCTTACTCTTTCAGTTTAGCGTGTAGCCCATGTGTTGTAGGTAGGTGGGGACATGGAATGATGGGAGATTTGGAATCTGCTTTAATCATGGGGCCACATTCGGGAACGTGCTTTGGTTCTTGGTTCTTGATTTTCTGTTGATTTTGTTGGGTTTGGGTTTGGGGCTTGAGGTACTGCATCTTGTGGGAACTGGATGACTGGGATTTGGGATCGGGTGGATAAGTTGTGGTATACTATCGTGCGCTAAAGGAGATGTCTCGGGGAAATATCTTGATCTCCTGGTGTTTTAATTGTGATGTGCGATGTGATGTGTATCTCAACTTTGGGAATGTTGTGTTGGGTTGGTTGGTCTATTGATTGCTGTTCTCCTGAAGATATTCTATCTTTGCTAGGTGCTAGTGCTAATAATATGCGCCGGTGATGGAAGGGTAAAGTAGAATACAGTAGCATTAAGGATCATGTCAATCTGTACCAATTGTACATACATACACCGAATGGAGCTGTACTGCGACTTACACACGTAGTCATTCAATAGGATCAAGGGATTCTCATGAGCTGGGGTTCAATTCATTTCATCACGTTTCGTGGATTCGTGGCTCAACTATTGCTCATCAAGGTCGTAACGCTGGAGTATCTGAATAAAGATTTAAAAAGATCATGCAATGGGTTTGTAACACGATTATGGGTGAGGTCCAAAAGAGAAAGTGAGGTGGTTTTGTTTTTTCCCTGGTTCAGGATTATCTCCGTTTAGAGCCTCGATCTCGTCGGCTGTCGTATGTGTCTTGTTCTTCGTCTTCCTCTTCCACTGGCGCTGGGGTCCGTCGTTCAGTGCGGCGCTTGGGTCGTCGTCTGCGGTTGGAGCTGATGTTGCTGGCCGAGTCGTCGGGGGCTAGGGACCGGTCATCGTCCAAGCCGTCGTCTTCGGTGCTGTCTTCCCATGTGCCGAGTCCTGATGCTGGAGTGCCCAGACGAGCCTCGACATATGACCCGCGGCGTTGCTGGTTGGCCACGGACAAGCCGGCACCGCGCTCTCGAAGGGCTCGACGGACGACCTCAGCTTTGCAGTGGAGTGCTTCGAAGGCGTCTTCTAGAGCTTCCATCCCGAGATAGATGTCACGCTCGATTTCTGCCAAGGCTGCAATTTCCATCTCCTCATCCAAGGCGATGGGGCCGCCAAAGTTCGCTGGCGATGCAACCCTGCCGTACGGCTGACTGGCTGGTCGGGAATTGGGATCCATTTGGCTGGGCGTTGGACCTCGAGAAATGCCTCCTGTGGTGAAAGGAGTATTCGATCGGCTGTTGCTCCATCGTTGCGGAGTGGACCCCGCAAAGGAATCCTCTGCACCACTGCGAAGGAATCCATCAAAGCGACCTGAAATCAGAATATCCCATTCGTCATCACTGATGGCTGCGAGTGTCGCAAGTACATGGTGGAGTTCTGGGTGGTTCAACATGTAGATGGCAGTCTCCGGGTCCCGAGGCGGCGATGGCAGTCGATAGAGACGTTGTATAGCTAGCGATGATGATATCAATGCCGAAGGCCGAGGCGGACGCTTTACATCTGGCTGAGGTGTTGGAGAGCTAGCCGGGATTCCCAGCAGCGCGCGAAATAAAGGACGTTGTTCGGGCCCAAGGTGTGTCAGGATGGCGAAGGTGAGGGTCTCATCATCCACCTCATCTGGTGCGTTGGTGGCCTGGCTAACTTGCTCACTAAGCCATTTGTCTACGGTCACTTTTGTCTTGCGCGACTGCCGCATGAAATGCTCTCGGTATTCCTCTGGAATGTCGATGTCCATCTTCTGCATGGGAATATGTTCATCACCCGACAGCTCTGCATCGTTAACTGACAGTGATAGCATGAAAGGGGGCCAGTTGGGTAGGTCTTGGCGGCCAGACACCAACTCCAGCACCTCACCCCAGCTGACCCCTGACGGATGCTCTTCAGGCTCGAGCTCCTCATGAACACACATCAAGCAATTGCATGATTCTGACGATATGTCACGGGCGAAGACAGCCTCAAGTCGGTCAAGCAGGCGGCGTGCGACCGATCGATATCCTGTCGCAACAGCTAGCGAACCATTCTTAGCCATCACTTTGTGATAATCCTCGAGTATACGGCTGAATGGGTCAAAGATCTTGGATGCTGCAAGCTGAGGCTGGAAAGGTTGGTAAGGCGGTTGATCCGGAGCACCTGCGGCGAGTAGGAGAGCCTTCGGTACTCGATGGTCAAGGCCACCGTTCTGCAGCAGGTAGTCAACTCGAGGGATTGTAACAGGCATTTCTGGCGGGGGAGGAGGCGGAGGAGGGGTGCCGTAGACTGAGTTCGACGTGGGAGAGCGACCATACTCAAACGCAAAGTCGGCCGACGTGCGACTACTGGGCCTCTGGGACATGGACGACCGTGTCTGGTTCCGAGAAGGCGGTTTCTCTGGACTCTTCGGCTTGCGAGAAGACGACTGTTGTTGTGCAGCAATGGTCGCATCTGACCCGTTTGCCGATTCCGAGCCGACGTCGCGAACGGTCGCGGGGGATCGAGGGGGTGACACTACCGGAGCAGCACGACTGGAAGAGGATCGTTTGGGCAGTGCGGCTTCTTCGACAATCTTCGATTTCGTAGAGTTGCGACTCGCTGTCCGGGCAGGAATGTCCTTATCGTGGCTAGACCGTTTTGTTCTGGAGGATGGAGTGTCTGCACGCATAGTCTTACTTGTCTTAGACTCATCATCCCTTTTGGACCGCAGACTTGATGACGACCTGGTCGATTCGGCTCTGATCCGAATCTTGGCCTTCCCATCTTTCGGTTTCTCTTTATCTTCTTTGTCTCCGACCGTGCTTCCTTTGCGTGAGTTCTGATCGACACTAGTCAGCGGTGGGCTAGGCGGTGCATGATGATTATCGGTGCGGTGTTGGCTATGTCGCTTCCCCCCGTCTTTATTTTCTTCGGTTAGATCGGTCGGGTCTGGGGTAGGAAGGTCCGGTTGGACCACAGATTCTCGACTATGGGCTTTGGAGAAAGTAGGATACGGCAAGCTGGTCCTCGACTCGAGGAAGGAAGCCGTGACAGGACGGCTGGCACTGTCGACGCCCGGCATGGAGGACCGACGCTGGGAGCTGGGGGTCGTAGGGGTCGAGGAGCGGCCCGTCGGGGCGTCTCGATCGTGTTCCTTGGTTGAAGAGCGGTTGGGCCGACCGTGGGACGAGCGAGGTTTGGATTTTGTTTTGGAGGAGACGGTGGAGGATGACGACACTTTTCGCTCTCGGTCCCTGTCGCGATCTCGGTCATTTAGCCTTATGGGTAGAAACATGACGTGGGATAAATGGGCTCGAGTGAGGTGGAGGGGGAGAAGGGAATTGGTGGAAAGGCACAAGTAGTGTCGTTGGGATTTTCTTTTTTTAAAATCGAACCACCTTTCTCCCCCTGCAGTCTTTCTTCCCCACTAATCGTCTAGTTACCTCGTAGATTAAATCAAAATAGAAGGAATAAGAGGCTGAGAAGCTAACTCTCTGAAGGCCTCTCGGAAGTGTGTCACAGCGGAAGGTTGGCGATCGCTCAGGTGATTGACTGATCCGAAGCCGATCAATAGGCTGTGTTATGTAGGCAGTAACACTCTAGTAGGTAGTCTCGTCTGGCGCTTAAGAGTGCGTCCAGGAATGCGCGTCTCACTGGTCGAATGCCAATCACACGGCGTTTGAGTCACTCCAGGAAAAAACCGGTCGAGGGGCATGCGACATCCCGTCGCGAAGACGATCTAAAAAAAGAAATAAGAATCGAGCAAGTGAATGAATGATAGATAAGGCTAGGTCGCACAAGAGGATCGAGAAAGATCGAGAAGACAATCAGGAACGGTGCATGAAGAAAGAACTGGGAGAATACCGGCCTTACTTTTGCGGTGAAGAGTAAGAGGTTGGACTTCCCCGCAGGGCTGGCTCGTCTTTAGTGAGTCTGACGTGGTGGGCCTGCTGCATGGAAGCCCAAAGACGAGTCGATCAATTGACGGGAACTAGTAAGTGGGAGAGGGTAATTGATCTTAGTCCAATGAGGGCATCAAGCTTAGAAGAACAGTTGCGCTGGGGAAAGGGAGTATCCAAGCTTAATGGATATCGAGAAAGTTGCCTTGTCGATGTTTCTAGAGATGCCATCCTAGTGCCTGAGGCATATGGACTCTTGCCTTAGGCTGCAACGAGACAACAAATGGTGCTGAGTATGTAGCTACACTTCTTGAACTATTTATCCACATAGGCAATTAAGGGTATCATATTTCAAATCCGAATAAGGCCTTTGCTGAAACAACGATCACAATAATGCCCATCCAACCTTTCAACCGACTCCATATCCATGCAGTCCGCCAATGCCTAATCCAACGTAGTTAGACCATTCGCAGCTTTCTTCACTGGCGATGTCTCCAGTATCCAATTCCCATTCTCTTCAAGGGCCACTCCGCCGCGACGTGCAGCTCGCATCATCTTCTCACTAGCTCGAGTTTTAAGCCCTGTCTGACGATCCCATACCCAACCTTCTTTAAGCCACATCCAAGTCAGATATGCCCGCAGCTCTTTATCATGTGGCAGAACTGACTTCCACTCCGGAACAAAGTCGGTCGTAGCTGCACCAGACCCTTTCCAATCTTTAGCTAGGCCTCGCAACTCATCTCGGCAGAAGATTCGCCAGCTATCCAGAGAATAAGCCCCCACCCCGGGAAGATGTGCTACTTCCCAGGCCACACGCGGGTCTGTATCATCAATGCACTCTTGTGGTCGGACATCCCGTCCGTCTAATTTGCAGGGGTAGTGAAGTTTGCGGTATCTTTCATCTTTTCTCGGTGGCTGAGACATCCAGGTCTGCGCTAAACTAATACACTTCCTCGTCCGCTGATTCTGGAACCCAAGACAGTGTATCATATCCACAAGGTCACATACGTCCGCTGTAGCCATTGCTTCGACAGTAGGGAATCGCTCAAAGACCTTGAACAAGACGGGAAGAGCAACCCCTCCTCGAGTTCTGTTAAGAAATATAGTCGCGATAAGCAAACGGAACGGATCATGGGCAAGCTGCTCTTGGACCAACCCGAAAGAATCAGCATCAATAGGAGGAAAGGGTATGCACGATTCAGGATCCACAAGTGGCTGGGGGAAGTAGGGCGATACTTTGGCGGGTCTGGCAAGTGCTGGTTTTGCAGGATTGACGCAAGATTTAACCGGAGACGCGCCATTGACTGGAGTTCTAGGAGACTCTGCGAAGCTCTCCACGATGTGATCTCTTGGGGGCGATATACATAGTGTGGGATGGGAGAGGAAGGGGTTGTCATTAATAGAACTGGTATCATCAGGTATGTCACTCAAATCAGACTCTGACGAAAGAATGTCCGGTGCCAGCCCGGAATCCTTCAATATAAGGAGCGTCTCTTCAGGTATTGAATGTTTCGGCAACTGTGTGCTACTCCTAAGAGTACAAGTTCTCCCTTCCTTACTTTGCCTTGATGATATGCTAAAATATTTCGACCTTACCTCAGCGCAGGTGGTCAATCCTTGCGAATCATCGGGGTTTAAAAATCCATATCCCAAAAGGGGTCATCCATGGACACTGCCTTGTGCGGCAATGAAATACCCTTTGCTGGGTGTTCCTGTGATATTGGGCCGGCGATATGAGTGGCCTGTTGGTCACCTTTTCGGGAAAGCCGGTTGCTCTCAGGTATCGTCTCAGACTTTTCAGATCTTTTTTTTTCTTTCCGGTCAAGTCGCCTCTTATTTTTCTTTTCGCGCTCCTTCTTCTTCTTTCTCTTTTTGCGGCTTTCAGCGATTCTTAGTAGTTCGCTTGGCGATTTCAGATCTTTTGAATGAGAACTTGGGAGGTCTGCAGCAGAAGAAACGGTGCGCTTTTTAGACGATTCCTTTCGCGTAATGTCCTCTCGAGAAGCTGGTCGATTCCTCTTGTCGCTGTTGACGTCATTGTTAGGGGTAGAATTATGATATCGAGGCATCGGCAGCGACGACTCCTTGCTAGAGATGCTCCGTTCATTGCCTCTCTGGCTTGAAGGGGTAGTTGGTGCTTTGGGAGTAGCATGTTCAATGACCACTCTTCCAGGTTTTGCATTCTCAAGGTGGATGCGATGGGAGGTAGGCGTGCGTTGGATATCGGGCTGGGGAACTGGGGCTTTTTCCAGAACTTGGATATCCGTGGAAGGGGACTTGGAGATCGCAATCGCAGAATCGTCGCTATTAATATTTATGACTTCTCGTACGTCTTGTTTGCTAGGGACCATCGAAATGTCAGATTTCTTTGTCTTCATCTTCTTTGTTTTTGTCTTTTCCCTTGCCTGGTCAATACTAGTCCTCTTCCTCTTTCGGTCTTTCTTCGACTTGCTTCGTGATCGATGTTCAAGCACGTTCTCGTCATCAATCTCATCACCAAACTCCGATCCTTCCCTGTCAGCGTGGGCAACCATACAAACTTCGAGATACGTCTTCTTGATCCACTTTGTAAGCACACCCAGGGCACCTTCATCCATGCCAGAGATAGAAGCCTCCCGTCGCACATCACTCATGAACCTGCGCCGCGCAGATCGTTTCACTGGATACGCGCCTTCGCGCATGAAAGGATGATCAACAAGGAACCTCACAAGACGATCATGTTCCTCCTCCGAAACAGAAGCGAAAACAAATCTCTCCTCTGAAACTTCCTCAAGATCCTCATTGTCGCAGGCATCGACATCAATCACAGAAGAAGCCCGAGCAGCAGACCCGACCTCGTTCTCCGAAGCATGAATACCCACATTCCCAAGCCCGCGTTTCTCAAGTTGCTCTAGCTTAATCTTAACGACAGAATCCGCAGGATCCTCCCGTTTGATCACTTTGTTCCCACTCAGACCCTCCTCAGAGTCATCTTCATCTTCCGTGCTCTCCATTTTTTGAATAACCCTATGCGCCACAGGTTTCTTCTTAGCCACCTTACTCGGAAAATAAGTCGACGCCTTATGCCCCGAGCTCCCAAGGCCAGAGTCTCTCGCCATGCTAGCCCTCCTCTCACAGGTCCCATCCATCATCCTAGTGCCGGAGTACGCGTCAAAGCTATTCTCAAAACTAGTCTGATCGGAGAGAATCTCATCAACTGTTCGGCGGAAGTAATCCTCGTCAAAGGATTCATAGGAATCGAGATCGAAGGCGGGAGGAGAGACAACGACGGAGACAGGCTTGGGGTCATTCATGACCGGGGACTGATCGAGGGTCGTTTTGCGCTCCGCTGAAGGAGGAGGGATGTCGCTTTGAGGCTGTTGCCTAGAGAACAGGGAGACGACTCGCTTGATTATGCTATTCATCCGGTCGAATAGTGGTAGGACGGTGCACTAGGGCCGGGCATGTTCAGGATAGAGGAACGGGTGTCGTTGGTCAGACGACTAACACAATCGTTGTGGTGTTAGAGGGGGTCACTTTCGGTGAATGGTTCAGTGGGTGTATTCACTGTTTGGGGGGGGATTGTCATGGCCCAATGTTGCAAACCCTCGCTCCTATGCGCCAGCTAGAGCTCCACCATGATCACGGGCCGAGAAGATGTAAGTGGATTGGCGGAGCCTTGGAGGACACACAAATGATTTTCTTTGTGAAATCGGCGAAGTCAAATATTTGGTAGGTTGGTGATTGAGTGCGTGTAAGCCAATATTCTAGGTCGTTACTTCCCTAGTAAGGGAGAGCTGGATGAATGCAGTATCACCGATAGGAAATGTGTGGACGCGAGACGCGGTGAACGCGCACGGACCAACTGGATATTAATCATAACCTTAAGTGGTAGCCAAGGATGAGTTTTAGGTCGTTCATGTTCATGGTCAAGTAATAGTTCGGTAAACATGTAGACTTATTTGTTCAATCGCCATTGGTCAAAATTCCATCTCCCAGTTATATAATAGTTCATTCTTGCACCCTACACAAATATAGCCGGAGTACATATTATTTCCACAGTTGTTTACTGTATCACTCTGCAGTGAATTATATATGGTCACATCAGCGAAGAAGTGACAAGATTAGGACCGGCGGAGAGTCGGCGTAGTCAAGCATATCCACAAGATTTCTCTTTGTATATGTATTCGCAATTGAAGAACCTTCTATCTATATCTTCAGGTGTCTTTCCAAGTTTCCATATAATCCATATAAGCTTGTCGATGCTCGAAAAATGTCAAAAGATAGGTTTACTCTATCATTGTGACCGTCATGGCAGATAGCCCTTAGACTGCATAGCTGCAGCTAGAGAGTGTCCTCAGACCGCGAAACCACCAGAGTCAAGCTGTCTAGGCTCCCCAGCCGCATCGAATGTTCCGTTCGGTAATACCCGAATTGCCTGCGCAGTGCTGTCTCCTGGAGCGACCCAGGTCACATTGTGACCTAGAGATTTCATAAAAGCAACGGTCTCATTATTGTAGGCATACTCGAATCTGACCTGGTTGGGGATCAATTGATCGTGAAGACGTGGTCTAGCCAAAGCCTCGGCTGCCGACAAGCCCTCATCGACAGCATGGATGATGTTCTGTACAGTCGCGGTAATGATTCGACTTCCCCCAGCCGAGCCTGCAACGAAGAAGACAGATCCATTCTGATGCGTCACAATGGTTGGAGTAATAGAAGACAGAGGTCGCTTCCCGGGTCGAATGAAGTTCGCCTCCGACGGGACATATCCAAATGCGTTGGACGAGCCGGGTGTTGAGAAGTCTGAATAGTATCAGCAGGTAGGTTCAGGGCTGGAGCAGGGGCTTTCTGGGTGATCACCAACCATCCATTTCATTGTTCATAATTATTCCCGTCTCTGGCACCATGACTTTACTGCCGAAAAGCAAGTTGATGGTTGTGATAGTGGAAATAGTAAGTCCAGTATGATCAACAGCAGCGATATGTGACGTTCCAGGGCTGAATCGGTTAGTACAACCGGTTAATGAGGATTAGCGAGCGTGCGCTTACGTGTCAAGGCTCTCGAGGCCTTTAGGATCATAAGCAGACACATTCTGTGTGTGCAAGTCGGAAATTTTCCCCCGAATCTCATCAATAGTCGACTGTTCCAGCATATCTTTCTGGTATTCATCTAATCCTTCAAGGAAGTACGGATCACCCAGTTCGGCTCTCTTGATGTCGAGTTAGCTAGGTGTTAGGGACAATATGAAGAGATGCAGCTACGTACCAGTCCATATCCGAAACGTATAGCTTCATCCAAACGATGCGTGCTAAGATTTACGTTGTCGGGTACCATGAAGCTGTCGTAAGTATCCAAAACCTTTAGGATGTTCAAGGCGACAGTGCCGCTGGAGGGCGCGCTAGTTCCAATAACTCTATACCCTCGATAGTCAATCTGCGAGGTGTCTCGGATAGCAACGGTGTAGTTACGTAGGTCTTCTAGCGTCATTGTGCCGTTCGCAGCTTGCAGCGCCTGTATCATGGTTTCCGCAATTGGACCGGTATAAAAAGCATCCGGGCCGTGATTGGCAATTGTCTCCAGCGTGTCTGCGTAGCGTTTACGGGTGATGGTATCTCCAAGACCGAGACGAGTTCCATTAGGGGCAAAGTCAATAGCCCATGTCGGATCCTTAGACAGGAAGTCTTCCCCATCCCCGACGGCCGAGTTCATATAACGAACGAGATCACGACCAACCGGGAAACCTTGACGGGCTGTCTGGATGGCAGGCTGCATGACGGTCGACCATGGAAGAGAACCATACTTCTTGTGAAGGTATTCCAGGCCTCGCACCTCACCAGGAACGCCACTTGGTGCATATTAGTCCTCTGTTCCTCGGCTTGATTGAGGGAGTGCCTGTTACCTTGCCAAACCCCCAGATGTGGATGCGTCGGTGTTGTTCTTGAACATTTCCTCGAACGCGGCTGCAGGCGCTGTTTCGCGGAAATCGATGAATTCATACGAACCGTTAGGGGCTCTCACTAACATAAACCCTCCTCCAGCGATTCCACTGTGGTACATTCCTGGTACCCTTTTGTCAGTTCACATATATTCACCGCTACTTTTATATATCTCACCAACAACCCCTACACAGAATATTGTCGCAACTAACTGCATTGTAACTCAGCCAGGTCAATATAACTAGAGGCTAAGTCACTATTACTTACGGCATCGGCAGCATTTCCGCCTATCTTCAGCATTTCTGTCCCATGACGACTGCAAATAGCACTCTCGCTAGCCACTGCTCCGAGCTTGCCCTCCTCGAGGTGCTCAACTGTATTGGCGCTTCGCGAGTCGTAGTGAGCCGACGGCTCTAGTGGTGAAGAGAGCACATCCGGTAGATGTATCAATGCCAGAAGTAGTATGAAGCTGAGGGATAACGTATTCCTTAAAAAACGATACATAATTGAGGCTCTTTCCGTCTCGTCACTCGGCCAGCCAGTGGTTGGTTCGGCGCCCTGGAGGTCGCAGATTGTTAAAAGTGGCTGCTAAGGTCACCAACCAGGTACTGCTACTAAAAGAATACAAATAATGCCCAGAAATGGCGCAATGTCAGGACAAGAGAACGAGCAACTTATATCTACCTGTTTCTCCACATCTCGGCCCGATATGTCTCGGACCCCTGGTCCAACCAATTCACTGGATTTGGTTAAACTCATTCCGGCTTATTGAATTAGGGTGTGGGGTTTGCATTTGTGATGTTGTTGAGAAATAAGAAGACAGGAACGGAATATGACAAAAATGTAAGCCGAAGGAAGGATTTCATAATGACTTAGATAGATGGTACAAAGTGTAAAGAATCCGATGGAACACAGGATAAGGTGGCTATCACTGACTGCGCCCGGCAAGGAGAGCTACAACCTAGAGATAACAACGCTGCCAGATCTCCGCATTTTCCGTACATGAACAGATAAGCGCGGGTAACGTGGTGGAGTCATCTGATAGCCTGCCGGATCAGGCAGGGATATCCATGGGCCCAGCGGGTCGGTGACTCGGTGACTGGGTATCAGTCGTCTATTGCTCGATATATCGCGCGGGCTTTTGGTTCGCAAGGGATCAAGCTATTACATAATAGCTATCAGCCACATCTCCGCATTTGACGGCTCTATCGCTGATCCTGTTGTCAAGCGTCAATTTTCTCCATCTTTGTTTGGCTGTCTTGGTTTGCTTTCCATTTTCTTTCTAGGTTTCTCTCCTTCTTGTTCAAGATCGTGACCACTTGTCAAGGTCCACCGCTTGCCTTGTCCATGCAACAGTCTCTTTCCACTCAGGCGGGATTTCCTTAAGTGGCTGCAGCACTGTCGATACAAGCCGCCGTCCCCAGTCTCTGACAAACCACCTGTCAGAGAGAAGATGCATGCCGACGCCATAATGGAGAAATAATATACGGGCCATCCAATCGCCCTCTTTGAGGAGGTCCACATAAGCATCACTGATCCTAACAGGCAATGCAATAACTCCTCCCTCGCGTCCGCCTAATGGTCGCTTAACTGCTTCATTTAAGAACTCCCAGATGTCCTGATTTACTTCTCTGCGAGATTCATCAACCTCGTCAATCATTCCTCGTATACGAGCTAGGGAATCCAGTAGGGCGCTCAAATGATGTCAGTAATAGCCCCTTCACGTTTATGTATACCAATATGTCAGGAACACCAAATACCTTCGTAATTGGATAAGTTTCGGGTCCTGTTGTCTAAAGCAGGGTTAGCCTTAAATATACAAGATGCGGCAGTCGAGCGTGAGGTACTTACTCTTTTGAAAGCTCTTCTTCTGAATCCTCGGCGTCTTTGTATCGTAACCATCCCGCTAGTTCGCCTGGATGCTCCATCTTACCGAGTTGGTGGAAAAAAAAGGCGCACCCAGCAAGCAGTCTACGGATCTCCAAGATCTGTCCTAGAGGATCGAATGGCTGGTCGTCTTTGGAAACGCAAGGGTAGGCGTATGAGCATAACATGATGAGGATGGAGCAAATGAAAGCTGGTCCAGAATACTCAACAGAGAATTCAGCCAACACGCGGCTCATGGCAGAGCAGGAGCGATTCTGATACTTCAAAGCGCACTCGACCCATTGGCGGTTATCACCCGTCTCTTTCGAGGCCAAATGTAGGGCAGAAAATGCCAATAGGGCATCCAGGCAGAATGGATAAGACGTCGCTAGTCCAGGGACGGCGGACTGAAAATGGTTGGTATCTAACTTCCCGGGGTACAAGGTGATGTACGTCTCCGTCAGATAGAGATGGAAAAGTCTCATTTCCAGCATTCTGGTGGATAAAGAAAGCTCGTTCGAGCTACACATCGACTCAACTTCATCCTGTGGCGTGGAAGGATTTAGACTATCAGCCTCGTTGGAAGAGGCTGGGTATTTGCATTGTAGTTTTCGTTTCTGGCATAAGCCGCACTTTGGGAGTTCCTCATCGCACTATAACTTGTCAACGACCGTGTGGAAAATAAACAGTATTCCAAAGACAGAACGAAAAATGCAATAGGAATAGACAAGCCAATGAGACCTATGCATTGATGAAACGAAAATAAGATGGGACATCATGAAAGTAACCAACCTTAACGTGGCGTCGTTTACATTGCAGACAGCCCTTTCGGGACTTTGTATGACTGCGACGCGAGGGCATTCAGGGCAAAAGACCTTCAAATCACCGTGACGCGGGAAGTTATAGCGGCTCAGTTTATCTAGGTAGTAGTTCAGGAGGGGCGAGAAGACTGCTTCAACACTAAATTAGGTGTCTCACAGACTGAAAGCGAGGCAATTGCTGTGGCAAAGATAGAAGATAATAACAATGTACAAGAATTTTGACAGGACAGTAAAGCCCCGTAAACTGTATGTAGTATGCAGGGCCTGCCACCTACATCTCTGTCACATAGAACTGGATAAGCCGTTGTTTGCAGAATCACGGGGGCTATTCAGAGACGGGGAAAAGTTCCCTTCCTGTGGCGATTTTGATTGGTCAAGGTAATTATAGCATGGCCTCCATGGCCTCAGGCTGACACAATACTTTCCCCAACAAGGTTAGCCCAGGATCTGAAGAACCCTTCACTCCCCCTTCTCAGAGGCGGAGATGTATGGCAGAAAATTATAGGATGGCAGCCAGTGAACTGAACAGAGGACTAGGATTTAAATGTACTGCGTACATTCTCCGTGATAGACCTGGCACTTCTACCTTGGACTGATTGGACTGATATTTCACGAAATAGTTATTGTACTGTCTCGGATCTCACAGTCATATTGTCGCCGATTGCTGGCAGATTCTAGTCATTGTGGTAAGTGTTAACTAACCAAGAACTTGTAAAAGTCTATTTTATAGAAGCCTTTAGGGTTTAAAATTGTTGAGGTAGCTGCTTATGAATTAGAGGCCTTAATCTAGTAGAAATCCTATTAGGTAGTAAGGTTAGTAAGATCGATAAGGTCAGTGAGGCTAAAGAATCGGTTCCCCGTGTAATCTGTCCTGCATGCTTTCTTTGATTTACGGATTTTGCCTATACATCTGTGAAGATATTACTTATATTAATCACCTCACCTTTTCATTCAATATCCCCTTCCTCTCGCATATATGTCCATCACGCGCCACCCCATCTGACCGATGGGGGCCAAAAACGACGGCGATGCTATCGTCGATTTAGCACTCCCGAGATCACCCCGAAGTACTCCGTATATGAGAGGCGGCATAGCTTGACGTCTCGTAACAGGAAGTACTTAAGTAGCAGTGTTAATATATTAGCTGTATTATACCCACGGCCAGATTATTTCGTTCTTTGTTTTCTCCCCTTCGGTGACACCCGGCCTTGCAGAACAGGATTGACATCCTTGGAATACTTGCAGTGAAATGATGACTACAGATCAGACCACTGCAAATCTACAGACTCTTTGAACTTCGATGTAGCCTGTAAGGAATAGAAATATAAGGGGTAGGTTCTGCGGAACAGTATAATACTAGCAATGGCTATTCTCGCAGGGACGAAGCTCTATACCCAGCTCCTTAAAGTGTTGTCGCTGGTAGCATAAATACATTGTGGGCTCCGTATTATATCTCGCGTAGGTATAGCCGAGCTTAGTTATAACCCTGCGAGGTTAGTTATAAGGGCTACGGGGGCATCTGCGACAAGGGGGTCAGTCTGAGCCTCTGAGGCCCTGGTCTACTGCCTTAGTCACATAACAGGGGCTATCCTACGAGGGGTAAGAAATTAGGGATCACATAACAGGAACTGTAAAGAGATTAAACCTTAACTATAATTAAATCAGCTCTAGTGCTCTTATAGCACAGACTTACATCATATAAAAATATTGTAGAGAACTTCAAAGGCTTCAGAAATTAGATAGTCATGTGAAAAGACTCTAAAAGCCTCATAAATTTTTATTTTAATTTAATATAGGTTAGTAAGGAACAGCTTCAAGGGGGTCAGAGATCAAAAATCATGTGAAGCGGCAGAATTTTCTCCAAGGCCTTCGGAGCTGCCTTTACCCCCACCCTATAATATACCCTGGGCACTAAATCCTGATCCCCTCAGCGCTAACACCCCCAACCCTTACAAGACCGATAGAATCATATGATTTACTGCATTGATGGTTCATGCTGAGTTCCATTCAGCTGTGATGAGCTCTCTGCAATGCAACATAATTTAATTGTTATCAGTAGACTGTTGTAGAGTCGATTTACTCCTTTTAGGTTGTCATCTATAAAGATCCTTCTGGGTCTTTAACTTCAATTACTACTTGCGCATATGATCATGTGTTTATGGTATATAATGATTCAAAGGGACGGTGAAGGCGTTCAAGATAATATATAACAAGAACTAATGATATATTATCCCTACGTGACTTTAGTTAAATAGGATAGTTATACCTATCAAACTATTTATGATTAAAAGAGTTAAAGTCAAGATAGACCGTCGAGGTTACCAGCATATAAGGCTACATAGCCTTAAGCTTAGATTTCTAGCCAATACGAAGTCTGATTATATTGATACGGCCGTAGGAGTCAACTATCGCCTCTAACATTAAAATTTACCAGTCAACTTGTTTTCGGCCTCGTCTTGGTTAGAGGAATTGTATATTATGGTCTACATATGTCCTCTTCTCGGGCTCTGGGCCTTGTGTTTGAAGTATTCGTACAGAGTTAGGATTTTTGGTGTTACCATACCCAACATGATTGGGGCATCATATCAATTATCGGAGAGACCACGTATCAGACCGACATGAACCAACATAGACCAAAAAGTATACCAGTGTATTTATAGGCTAGGGTTCAAGGATTTCCATGGGGCTCAAAGTGTATTGCTGAGGTATAGTGCCTTAAGATCGCGTGTAGAACTGTCCGAACCACCGTGGCAAAAGTACCACGGTATCTCGGGTAGAAGGAACGATATACGAACACACCAACAGTGATCAGCACAATCTTTTCGCGCCCTATATCTGTAAATGGTGGCGGAGTCCAAAATTTTGGTGGGGTTGCGTTACATTCTCGTCCAGGTGGGTAGCGTGGAACTAGGTACTTACATTTACGAACTGGCCGATGCCGTAGGATGCATTAAGTCAACACTAGTAGGGGACCAGCGGAAGTGCTCCCCATGCCCTTATTTCTCAACAATTTTGCCAGAACTACTCTCTGTGGAAAATCTGATGGGAAAGAAGACAGGCCGTTGTGCCGTTGCTGCTGTAGATCTAGCGATTCTACTACGAGATCGTCCTACCCAGGTACAATACTGTGGTACATGGTTTCTCCGCCTGAGATCATGTTTAGTACTAATAAAGATTTATCTAGCGAAGGCCTGTAAGTGGCCTTTAAGGCTCCATTCAACACTGAGACATGCATGATACACTTATCAGATCGAATGATCAATTGGTCGAACGGTAGGAACTTATAGATGCTGCCAAGATCAGCCCTGGAGGCCATTGCTCTGAGAGGCCAGGTTCCTATTGAGCACAGGGTTAATCCTGGAAAGCTCATAATACATTCTATTGGTGGATAACCTCAAGGTATGTCCATTGGTTCTCCTAGACACTCATCATGCAACGTGCTAGATTGGTAGACTAATGCTTAGAGAGGATACCGGATGTGATGGTGTCCGAGCAGAATAGTATTAGTTGGAGCTACGCATGGGACATATCTCGAGGTACATATAAGGTGGGAATATCGCCTGAAGTCAGGTTCAGCATTCATTGCAACGCCAATATCCTCATAACGCTTACAACCAAATTCTCCAATCCAAATCTTTCCTAAAACCGTCAATATGGTCTCTTTCGTGAGTATACGCCACTAGCATCTTCCATCAACGTTTATAGACCTCTAATTTTTGAATTCCATGTATGACAGAAGTATCTGGGTGCTACGGCGGCATACGTCCTCGTTCTCGCCTCTCAAATTACTACAGCGTTGCCGGTCCAAGATATCGAACCCACCACTGACGTCGAAGCGGGAGCCACGCCAGCTATTAAAGCCCCGGCGATTAAGTGCCTAGGATACCCAAACGCCCACGCCTGCCAACAGGACTTTGGCTTGGCTTGTGGGCCACAGTGTGCGTTTCAAGAAACCATGGCGACGCTTTGTCTGAGCTCTTGTTTCGCTAATGCCGCGACGGTATGCACTCATGCGTGTGATTGATAAAAGAGATCTCATACCTACAATTTCTCACGTGGATCACTGCAATGGAGCTTGTGTTTGAAGCTTTTGGTCCACAGATTGGTGATGGCAAAGCTGGTTACTGTGTGAAGTTGGGTACGGGAGCAGCTTGAGTCGGAATGCTACTTAAATGATGTGTGTACATGGCCTGTCATAGAACCATCACCGAAGAAATCGAGTTGTTAGTGCTGTTCTTGTAATTATAATTTCTACTTTGTATCGTAAACACGGAGTGCTTTTGCACAGGAGAAAATTTTATTTCTGTAGAAGAGTGTGGAAGAGTATATTCATGGAGACCAGGCTTGTTGGCATAGGTTCCCTAAGCGATATAGATGATATAGATGATGCCGGGTATCCTCTCGATTATTATCAATGACCGCTAGAGGAACAGCGGGATAAGAACGCCGATTTTGCAGGTGCTATTGATGCGCCCAACGTATATTGTATTAACAAACACAAGGCTAGTTTGGCAAGGTGAAGGTTTTGTTAGCATTTTCCACGATGTTAAACTCAAACTACCACACCTTAGAAAGGCCAAATAAACTGTTACTTTGATACCTTAGGAGTCGATACACCCGTTGCTAGTGACAGCTACCTTGTCTCTTTTTAGAGAGCCTGCTTAGCTTAGAGCATTGCTTGAGAATGATGTGAGACTCCGCTATAATCTTTACTTCTGGCGTCCTGGATACTTTGCCATTTTGGGAAATACCGTCAAGCTCTCACACCTTTTCTAGATCAAAGCCTTCATTGAATGTTTTTCGATATGCACCTAATGGCACAGTTGTCAACTGGGAACAGTCCTGTAGAATAACTTGAAATGGCCTGGATCCTAAATTTTGCTTAAGTTAGAGTTACTTCAATGATGTGACTAACTAGCTCGAAGATGATATATATATATATATATGCCTAAAAACCGCCTATATCGCTGTCTTTTTATTATTCTAGGGAACGCGTCATTGCGTCAAAATACCTACTAGCAGGTATGTAAAAGCTTGTTTGGCCACAGCCGCGGAATAGGGCCCCTGAATCCGTCGGTTTAGCCTACATAGTATAGACTATACTCCGTGCTTTATAGTGCAACGACTGCTGCTATTTAGTCCTTAGAGTCTTTGGATACCAACCTTATGATATATCTCTTCTGGGAATTACTACTCTAGGATATCGACCCTTGCTGACATACCGTGGAAGCCGTATTGGGGTATAATGCAACTCTCCCCCTCTATATATTTGCCTAGTAATTAAGTGAATAATGTTATCTTGTCTTAAATTCAGCTATTGGTTATCAAGGCTCTAACTTGTAAACCCCTAAACTTGTTTTCTTATAAATCCTCTTTCCCAGAATTTCAATCAACTCTAGCTTCAACAGATCGCTTCCGTCCACAAACTGCTAGCATCCCGCAGTATAGGCAGTGATCTGCGCCATCTCAGATAAACCATAGAGTAACACGTACTACATTCTGAAACCCTTCTCGTTTTCAGGCAGCTTTCTACCGGTTCGCCATAGGCTATCGACTTTGTTTCAATTAAATTAAAGGGGCTTGCTTATACTAGGTGGCAAATCCTCCTCACGGTGGCCCCAGTCACTTTCGGTGTCCCCCAAAGTTAACTCTAGCGTCATGCCTTGAGTGAAGAAATCATGGCTTATCCAACTCTTTGAATAAGGGCTTCCATTGAGCGTTACGCTCTGTATGTAGATGTTTTTATTGGTATTGTCGAAATTAATGCTCCGAATCGATGCAGTCTTGTTAGTTGTTGGGTGCGTGATGTGAACCTCCTCAAAAAAGGGAGGATTGATAAGGTAGACATCTTGTCCAGGGTTTGGGAAGAGCCCCATCATGGAGAACACGGCGAATGCACCCATGGCGCCCGAGTCATCATTTCCTGGTAAGCCGCTGTTCGAGGTGTTGAATAAGGATGGGATGTAGCTATGCGCACGGCGGGCGGAGAGCGCTGGTCTCCCGGCATAGTGGTATTGGTATACCGTTAGGAAAACAGGTTCATTGCCCATATCCGCTAAGCCAGAGGTGTGAAAGAAGTCTAGTCGGGCGATGAATGTGTCTGGGCCACCGAGAAGGTCTACCAGAGCCGCCATATCATGGGGGACGTAGCTATAGCTGTTAGCTTTCGCGATATGAGCTGGGAAGGGGCTTATACAATTGGTATTCCCACACGCTGGACTCAAAAGTCTCAGAGGGATTGCTTGTCAGTGAGCACCATGAGGCAAGAGCACTACAGGCAATTGGGTCTTGGTAACCCCACGTTCCATTTAGATGCTTGGGCTGGAAGAAGCCGACGAAACCAGTGTCGGTGCCATTGATCAAAGAGGTTTGGTCAGCTTTGTATATGTTTTGCCAATTGCCCGCTCTGGATCGATACTTGGTGTAGTCGTCCTTCTGGAGTGCTTTGGCAACCGTCGATAAACAGAAATCGTTGTACGAGTATTCCAGCGTTCGTGAGATACTCCGGGAATTAGTGCCAAAGCCCAGGTAATCAAAGTCCAAGTAAGGTATATAGTTGAGTCTTTTCCAGCTTTGCAAGCCTCCTCTTCCCTCATACGACCATTCTAAGGGCTCATTCTCAGCGTCATTTACCATGGCCTCGTACGCTAGGTCCCAGTCGATCCCAGTGAGATTTTTCACATACGCATCGGCTAGCACGACGTCGGCATTTGATCCACCTTGTGTCCAGCCTTTACAGAGGCTCATGCGGCAGTCTGGTAGCCATCCTTCATGCTTATACGTGTCGAGGAGACTGCGTACCATCCTTGATTGTGCCTCAGGATCAACAATTGTGAGAAATGGATGCTGTGCCCTGAAGGAGTCCCAGATGCTGGAGGACGTCAGTTCCTGTTACCAAGCCAAGAATTGGCTATACATACCAGTAGAAAGAATCAAAGTAGGGCTCATCGCTTTCCCAGAGTGGGTTCTCACTGGTCAAATCTTGTGGATCAAGCATTGTGCGGTAGACACCACTCCAGAAGCTGATTTGTAAATCTTCGCTGACGCCACCTGACTGTATAGATATCGGGCTGAGCTTTTCTCTCCAAGCACTCTCTGCACGACGCCGAATATCCTCAAAATCCTCTAGTGGGTGCGGGATTTCACGTTGGGCATTCTCGCAAGCCCTATCGGTGCTGATATAGCTAACGCCAACTCGCACACTCACTGATCCATTAGTAGGTCGCTTGAACCTGACAAAACCTCCAGCCTCGAGATAAAAGTTATTGAACCCACGAGTAACATAGAGTTCTTTAGGCTCAGTTCCTCCCCGATTGTTGACCCAGACCCCATTATCGCGTATGGATGCGCCGGCGAAATCAGCACAGAAATAGGATACGTAAGAGCCAGCACCAAAGCTGGGAAGGAACGTGCCATTGCCTTTGATCCGTCCAGTCTGACTATCTATACTGATCGACGCATTTTGTCGACTCTTCCATAGGTCCGTAAGATCTACCAAGATTAGTGGGCTAAGCTCCGACCCATTCGCCGCTGTCGCTGGAGGAAAGTTGAAGCGAAACAGAGCTGCATGTTCCGTGGTGGTCATTTCAGCATGGATTCCATTTTCAAGCGCTAGAGCGAAATACCCCGGCCGGGCGACAATCGAGTCATTCAAATAATGGACTGCCCGCGCAGCGTTTGGGAAGTTGCAGTTGTCAAGTACATCTTCAGGACAGTATTGAGGGAACAAAGGGAAGTTGCCCAAAGATGGGTTCCCCCCTGTACCGGCATCGTGTAAAGCAGAAAAGCCGGTGACGTTGCTGCCATCCGTGGAGAAGCCTGAGGTATTTTGACCATCGACGTCTGCTACTGCCTTGGCCATACCGTAAGGAAGACTAGCTCCTGCAAATACATTGCCCCCATTATTTGACCCGATGAGAGGGTCGACGAACCTAAGCACATCTTGGTCCGCCACTGGAGTGCGTGCTTGATGACTTCCCAGAGCAAAGGTCGTCAGTTGAGCACATAGGATGGCAATGTACTCTCGTCGCATACCGATTGCATGTAAATGATATTAAAGACGTCAGATGCGACTAACAATGAACAGCGTGCCAGTAGTAGCTGAAAGTCTATCGTTTGTGAAGCACACTTCCGAGGAAGGGGCATGTAAGAAGTGGAATAACAGTGTGACATGGCGGAGTAGCTGGAGGTATCCAGACGCCGACTCAATGCGATGTAACATTATGTCCAAACGAAGGGACTGATCGACAGAGGTTGGGGAGAATGTATTGGATGGCCTGCAAGGGATGTGGCACGGCCCGCGGGGTTGGGAAATTCCCAAATATGCATGTATGTACATACAGAGTATAAGAGGTGGAATAAAGTTAAGAGACATACAGAAGCTGTCGGCGCGGTAATAAAATAATCTGCTCAACTACTGATAAAGTATCATTGATTGAGGTAATATCAATCCAGGCCGTTGGACATCTCTCCGTATTCTAAGAGTTGTGTACACAGTGCTGCATGGGATATAATTGGAGAGGGCGGTAGGCTCCATCATTAGCAGGAGTAGATGATCGAGCTTTATAAGCAAAGTCCCTAACGCGAAAAGTAGAAATGGGTATGAATTTAAAATTAAATCTATAAGTATTATAAACATACAGAAGGGTTCGCGCCCCTTCCTCATGGCTTTCTAACCAACCATTCCAAACCGATAATATTTAGTACATGAGACGTGGGTATCCAAGAGAAATTCTATCATTTTTCTTCCAAGTTTTGTATGAGGCCCACTGCTTAAATCATAGTACCCTTGTTCTGCTTCTTGTCGACATTGTAGTTCTTCCAGATGGCGATGCAAGGAATTCCCAGAGCAAGCAGACAGGTCGCGGCGATCGATCCGTACATTTGGGTACGACCCCATGCGTAATTAATGGCATCACGGGTTGGACTTCCCACGTCGTACGTAAGCTGAAGTGTGTAACCACCCAGGTAGATTGTGTTGGCCTGCGATAGCATGTCACTTGGTAGACGAGCCTCGAGAGCGTCGAGCCAGGTGTTGTTGTAAATAGCTGCGGCCACAGCGTAACCAATAGCACCACCCAAGCTGTTAAACAGACCCAAGATTGCCAGCATCATAGGCACACCTTCACGGTCAGCGGCGGCCATGACAGCCATGTCGTTACCAAGGACAATAGTACCACCACCGAAAGCGATGAAAATCTGGCACATGATCACATAGCCAATATCACCACCACCCTCACCACGGAAGTGAATCATCAAACCAGCACCCAGGATCATGAGCGGAAGAGCGAAGAACAGACAAGCGTACTTGAAGTGCTTGGTGAGCCTAACCCATATACCGAAACCAACACCCCAGAAAGTGGTGCCAACGTTGTAGATCTGCGCCATGTAACCACCCATCGACAGGCTGAGGTTGTACACGACAATACAGAAATTCATGAAATATTGATCCCAGCAGTAGAAGCTAAAGAAAGAAATAGCTGCCATACCGCAGGCACCTAAAACGGTAGGCTTCTTGAGTAACTCGTAGCTTACGAAATGGGCACGAGCAAACCACTTCTCCCACGCGGCGAAAACAAAAAGTAGACAAAATCCGACAACAATCTCGGCGATGAAAGCTGCGGATTTATATTGGGCCCGACCGTAGGTTGCCAAGCTGAATGGCAGCAGCAGAAGGATCCAAGCAGCCATCAAAAGGATGGCACCAATGACTGAAATAGCATAAAGTCAGCAAGCAAACAGAGAACCGGGAGATTTCATAGCATACCATCAAATTCATGGAAGTAATATACGATAGATTGCACAAGGCTCCGGCCACTGGGCTCCCGTTTGAAAATGCCCCTCTTGATGGCCTGGCGCTCGTAGTATTTGAAAACCACAGCAAGGGGACAAAGGGTGACTGGAACCACGATAGCGAACACACCATAGCCCCAGCGCCAACCGGTGTTGTTGACAAAAGATTGACCAGCCAAAGGAGCAGTGAAGGCAGTACAGATGAAAGGCGTGCTGACAAAAGCAATAGCGAAGGCTCTGTTCCTCAGGCCAGAGGTATCGGCAATGAAAACATCCAGAATATAGTAAACAGAGTTATACCCGACCCAAAAGAGAACGTTACCGGCGGCGAAGGAATCGGGTCCGTTGCAAGCAGCAAGGATGATCAGGCCGAGTGTGTAGACTCCGATGAAGACGAGTAAACCTTCTGCACGACCCCAGAGGTTAAGCATCCTAGCAATAGGCAACTTCAGGACACCCCCGATGATACTATACAAAATATTGGACGTAGCAACTTGCGGTGCTTGCTGAAAATCGGCATAAGCGGCTAACATAACGGTGCTGCTGAGAGCTGACTGAAGTGCCATCATAAAGAAACACACCCAAATCCTGTGATTGATCATACATGATTAGACGTGAAATCCAACAAACAATTATGAAGTCGGACAAGATACTCACCAGCCGTAGGTAAAACGGACTGCCTTCTTACTCCAGACAAGGGCGGCAGCTTCGGCTTTCTGCTGACCGAGATGAGCGTCTCGCGTGACCTGATCGGGATGTTCTTGGGCCTCCTTCTCGTTGCGCGCTTCAAGACTCAGTCGGGAACTGTCAGTCTCAACAGCAAGGATCTGATTTCCGGATGCTTCCGCTGCATTCTTCGGCCTGTGAGCTTCGGTATCCCCGGTGTCTGCGGCTGGTGTACCACCAGTGAATTTCTCCAAGAAACCCATATTTGATCGAGTTAATCACGTCAAAGCGTGATCCCTCTATCGCTCCCTTCTCTTCTGGTCTCCGAGTGTGGGGCTCAAACTTCCTGTTTGACACCTTGATGGCGTTATCTCCCCAATTGTAAAAGTCAGAGGAAGATTGGATACCTAAGGTGACAGAGGGGAGGGGGAGAGATAAGATCTATAAAAGAGAGAAGAAAAGAGATCCGCACGAGGAAATCAACCGCAATATATCCACCAGCAACGGCGAATGGGCCGGGCCATAGAAATCATGCGAAACACAATTTTCCTTTCCCGCACAAGACGCGCTGCTTCAGCGTGGAGCCCAAGCGATGTTCGTTGAGTGGTGGAAGTGGCTGTATCGGACCAATCATGGTCCGGAGGGGGTTGTAACCGTGGAGCCACAATGCGACTGGCCGGATCAGATAACATTTTGGGATCTGATTATGGAACTACCCTTTTAGTCTCATCCGATACAGACCGATACGCCTGCTTCGGAGCTGAAAATGCCTGAGCGGAAATTATACCCACTCATTGGTGTGCTAATGGGCAGAAAGAAAAAGAAAGAAAAAAATCCAAATCAGAAAATTACCTCTACAGGGTGATGATCCGCTGTTTTGCCCTTGCAGGTCTCATCTCTGGTTCTATTCCAGTCCAGGAGCGATTTACCAGTTAATATCCATGGCGGATAATACTACCCTACCTACTCTGCATGCAAATCGAGAATAAATTCCTCAAGGTACAGTGATATTAGTTGTCTCCCTCCTTTGTTTTGATCAAGGGAACACTCCACGCTTTCTGGTGCGATACGACATTTGATCGAGTAAGGGCATCGCCCTCACACGAAAACTTCCGGTGTGGATATACTCATCCCCACCAGTGCACAGTAGTTGCTCCACAACGAGCTTAGTACGCTCTCTCTCCCACGCGATGCCAAGGAGCGAATACCGGCTGTAAAGTCAAACGAGATGAACAAAATGTCCAACCGCAACAGAGAAATTTAGCCCGTAAGCTGATGGGATGGATTGAGTGGGATCGCTCTAGCGTATTAGGCGTCTTACGGAGTACACTTAAATCAAGACATGGCCCGAGCAGAGAACAGTTAAGCAATACCAAGCATGCATCGTAGCTAAGTCTTATGGTACATGTACAGTACATGACTGTTCTTGGGGTGTAGACTATCATCCCACTTTTCTGGGAGTTAGTTGAGCTAGTGCGTGTGCATGAGTATAGTTTTGGCCTTCCCCAACCAGCAATATGACATTTAACTTTTGAACCTGATTTGACTTCTTCCTTTCCCACTAAGTTGGGCGAAGATAAGCATGGGCGACCATCAACATGACCACGTCGGAACCCCCCTCAAACTAAACAATTCGGGAAAAGGAAACCAGAAGAAAAGAAGCCATAACTTTTCGCTAATATCTATTTTCATACTCATGTGACCAGCAAACTCTTAAGGTCAGATCTGAGTGTATGAAAGTAAACTCTTGTCATGAGCAGTGTCAGTCATGCCATACAAGATTGGGAGAAGAATTTCCCACCAAGCGTTCCCCACTTAGCGCACGGTTGGTTCCCACATCGGCAACACCGTCAGGCCTGCAAATTTTTTCACGGTGTTGACGTCTTTGACTGTTGAAGTTCATTGTTCGCCGCCAAACACTTGTCCCATGGTAGATAAGATTTTCCTCTGTGATCAAATCAATCAGATAATCTAATCTGATGTCCAACAACACCAGGAACTCCGAAAGTCTGACATATTATGCTTTCATTCCGAACCCATTTTTTCCAATTCAGCCAAGCAGGATAAGCATTTTCTATTTTCTTTGTTTGACAGTATCCAACCAAAAATGTCTCGGTCTGCCTATTGCCAAGACGCTGTCGGTAGAGCAACTTGCAAGCGTGAACCGCAAGATTTTGCCTGCCATTCTCCGCGCTACGCTAACACAGGCCGCCAGAACGATTAATTAAAAAGAAATAAAAAAATTTTCGTTAGTTTGGGGGCAATTGCAGACAAAGAAGGTCAACGAAACGCCGTTTTAGTGTATGCTACCGTGGAAACTCTTTTTATTCACCTGTCTAGATCGTTTAGGTCGAGTTAGTGCTGGGCACCGTACCAGACTTTGCAGCCGGAGGGACCGACCGCCACAAGATGGCCTCGAAAGATATCGGGTGAGTCCGTAAGGTAGTTCATGTTCTCTGTAAACTATCCCCAATGAGGACGACAGGCAACTATGGCAGTTCGCCACGGGATTTCAATAGTTGCCGCCATGGGGTGGTTTGAGTAAATCTAGACGATGCCATCAGACCAACCCCACAATGCCAACAGGCAATAAGACAGAGAAAAAAAATAAAAAAGCAAAGCGAAGGCCAGGGAAGGGCGACCTCCACTATTCATTACCTAATGATTATTACATCCATCTAGTAATGACAAGGAAGAACTTCAACTCACCCACGTCGCAGGAAGAAGGAAACGTTAACCCAAGGAATGATGAAACAGCGGAAGATGAAGATCAATGAACAGAAGAAGCGAATAAGTTAGCTTAATGCGTGCCGCTGATCTTTTTCTGACGATATTAATAAGTGAAACAGGACCTATTAGTACATGCTTCTCCTGTATACCGCAGTAGTGGCTGCGGCAGTCCACATCATCTGTCGATCATGATTCTTTTCATTTAATTAGTGCAATCTATCCGCAACCAATGGCTTCTCTGAAAGCTTGACTGACGCAGCCTGGGGCATAGAAAAGGGGGGTACGTAATCTGTACAGGTACTCGCAAGCTCCAATGACTCCAGGAGTTACGGAGTATATCGGCGCTTTGATAATGCCATGCTTTTCCTATGGTTTTAACCAATGAGTTCCTATGCATCGGAAATCAATATTGTCTCCCTATACAGTCACGTAAAGCCATTGTCAAGATTCACCAAGAAGGTGTAATCATTACTCCCCGTTCTCGGTCTGTCCAAACACATAACCGCTATCCGAACTATCAGGCAGCCAACCATCACTATATCGTCGCCCACCCCGCTAAGAGGATATCATTAATCTGTATTTACATGACGACAACAGATGTTCCCAGTGTTCTAATTTCTAGACACGTATGTTGAAGCTTAACTACGAATGATGAGTATGTGACAGCGTGCTTGGCCAATGGTTCTCGCGAGAGGGGATGGTTGTTAACACTCAAGACATGCAAAGTAGCTATATCTCTGTGTAACGTGTTACAGCAATTGGCTCAGCCTTATAGGGAAAATGGCACAGGTAGCATCTGACCTCGGTCATGGAATGAACGTTCGTGCTACAGTAGCAAATTTGAAGAGTTGGTTGGTTCATATGCGAGCTCGGTGATGCTTATTGGTTAGATGGCTCCTGTAAACAAGATAAGGAATCGATTAAGTCCAAAAAGCGAGCGAAACTGGTACAACCCATTTGACAGCACAGGCCCTTCGAGTTTATCTTTATATTTACTAGTATCTGGGGGCGGAATACTACGACTGGAGGGGTGGTTTCAAGACTGGTTGGTGCCGCTTGACAGGAAGCATCCCGAATCCCTAGAGACATAAGGATCCCTTGTTCAAGTCCTTTTTTCTAGCTCAAAGTTCTGCACTGGATCTATTAAATTTCTAAGGCATTATAGTAGTATCATTCAGTCAAGCTCTATCAAACTTTTTTGTTAGCTTTCGAGTCGCTTTGTTAAACACGCCGCTGATGCGAATCCTGCACGTTATTTGATCGCCATTATCATATGGGACCATATGCATGATGATGCTGTAGAAAACAGATGAGAAAAAAAAAGTTGGGAAAAAATTCATAAACAATCATTAATTATAGTCCCAAACGCCACGTTATCACACCACCGAAGAAGTAGCAATAGCTTCTCCAGTCTGTGCTGTTTCGACTTCGGAGGTTCCTTGCTGGACATCTCCTTGTCCATCGTCCTGTTCCTGCCCCTGCTCCTGCTCCCGAGCACGCTCTTCCTGCTCTTGTTTTTCTTCTTCCTCCTCCCAACTATCAACAACCTCAGCTGCGGGTTGTGGGGTTCGCAACTGTTTCCCGGCGCCTACTCCTGACCGAAGGACGAGTTTTTCCTTCTTAGGAGCGCCCCATGTGCTCCCATCATCGCCAGCGAGAGCTGCAAACATCGACCCAGACCGGGAAGTCGTGCCTGGATTCGGGGTCGTGCTTCGTGTGCTGGCATTGCTTCGTCGTGAGGCGGCGACCTGGGCCCATCCACCCTCGTTGGCGGCGTTTGCCTGGGCCTTAACAGCTTCCCGTTGGGCCTTGGCTTCCGCTGCAGCAAGACGCTGGGCTTCACGTTCTTTCTGTCTCTGGCGTTCGCGTAGTTTAACGCACTCGCTTACACTCATGCCGGCGATTCCGATCGCTGTTCCATTGCCCATCCCAAGAAGAGGAGGGTTCCACACTGTAGGTTTCAAAACAAACACGTGTCGGTGAGGTTCGGGGTCAAAGCTCTCGCTCGCGAAGCCCCAGTCAGTCGCGAGAGAATGAACAAACGCCCGTAGGGATGACTTTGCTGGTTGAAACCGTACAGAACGTTGTGTTGGATTAGCCGCTAATGAGTGAAGAGTCGATTCGTAAGATTGGAGGGTAGACAAAGGAGCGGAGGACGACAACTGGATATACATGTCCAGAGTTTCAGAAGAATAGGGAAGACTCGTAGTAGTGTTCTGCGCAACAGTTGTCGACGGGTTAATGTCAACTCCCAAAGCAGATGCCAACGAACGGTTCCGCTCGAGCCGCGCGCATTCATCATCACATGTCAAAGGGGTCACAGCAGGCAATCTTTGCGGCTGCTGCAACTGTCCCTTGGATGCCACAGCCTTCGCTGCATTGCAGCGACGCTCCTGACGGAGGCGTCCGCAACCACATGTTACCGTGATCATGGAAGAACAGAACGTTTTCTCGGGGCATGGATAAGGCGCGTGGCAAGGCTCCGTGCATGCATGACCGCACATCGTCTTGGTCTTTCCGCATGGCTGTTGACAAGGCTTCAACGTATCTTCGCAATCGCCCGGGCGATGGCAGTTCTTCTGGCACGTATGAGAGCCACACTTAAGCGTTTCGCCACAGATACGGCCACACCGCGCATCTGCCAGCCAACAGGGCACATTCTTCAATATTTGTTTTCCACACAAGCACATCTTCTCGGTTAGATAGGGGCATTTGGGACACTCCTCTTCATCCGTATGACAGTTGTGTGGTGTCTGGGGATGACCGCACGATTTCGGGCGTTCGCACGGCGCAGAGCATGGCGGCGGCTGGGTCCCACAAGGTAAAGGTGGATGCAAAACAGATCGTCCACAATTACATGAGATCTCCTCGAAGATGGCCTCTCTACAAGTGTTGCAGGGTCCTTTATGACAGAGCTCGGGGCATGTATGCCGCCCACATTTCAGCATGCGGCCACACACCCGAGTGCAGATATGTTCGGCCTCCACATCTTCATCACTTGGGCGAAGATGAGACTTGAGCTTTCGCCGCAGAGCCTGACGCTCAACTGCCTTTTGTTCGCCGGGACAACAGCGCTCAGCACACGCATGACGACCACAATGCAAGCCAGCCTTGCAGACGCGGAAACACTGAGGGTGCTCAAGAGTACCTTGGTGGCAAATGGACATAGAAGAGTTGCGTCCGCAACGGCACGGCACGGGGACTCTGCGCAAACAAGGTCCACAAGATCCGGTGTGGCAGACCTTGTCGCATGAATGTCCACATGGTAGAATCTTTCCACAGGCCTCCAAGCAGTTGGGAATGGGGTCCTCACAAGAGTTTCGAGGCGTATATCCGGGGATTTCCGCCAATGGTGTTTTACCGCAAGGACAATGAAGCACGACGTCTGGTGACCTTGGACAGTGGGCGGGGTGTACGTCCTGCGGATGGCAACCCTTCTGGCAGAAGTGAACGCCACAGTCGAAGGGGCGATTGCATTGGTCTCCGCAACTAAAACAACCAGTCCAATCCTCAACCTCGCCGTCCTCATCGTGCAGAATTTGGCTGTCCATTTCTTCGTCCTTGGAACTGCACAACATTTCCGTCTGTGCTTTTCCACAGTAGCAGCGAGCCTCTACCCTCTCCTCACAATCACCACAGAGACCCTCGTGGCATGGTCGAGGGCAAGTATGCTCGCCGCACGGCAGAAGATCCCCGCAGATTTCTCCGCAGCTCCATCCATTTTCATAATCGGTATCCTGGCAACGCTTGGTGGACGAATTCCTACCGCAAAAGCAATCTTGTGTGGGGCCCATAGCTGTACATGGCGCGCAGGGCCCAGCATGACAGGTCGCATCGCACGGATGCGGACAGCCTTTACGCTGTCGTGCACAGGTCTGTCCGCATGAATGTGGTGGGAGACCGGGAAGCGACCGCGGGTCAACTTCTTTCTCACACCAACAAGTATAATTTGATGGAAACACTTCTTGTGGAAGATTACAGCCAGGACAGCGCCAGGCTCGAGGTGTAGTGGGGTCTCCTTCTCCTTGGCGACGGGCAGCGTCCTGCGCAGCAGCACCTTCGTTCTTCGACCATTTCTTGACACAGCTTAAATGGAAGACCGTCCAACATAACCTACAATTCCAGACACGCGATCTCCTCCCCAGCTCTGCGGTGCAAATAGGACACTCATAGAGGTTGTGAGCAATATCCTCATGAATGCGAGTGGCAATGTCGGGTGCAACTGATTTAGTCGTAACTTTAGGCGGCGGGGGCGGGGCATTCTTAGCCTTAGGCTTCTTCTTCGTGGGCGCGGAAGTAGTCGAGGGAGTTGGCTCGTTGGCGACAGGTTCCGGCTGTGTTCCTGGCACAAATGCAGGCGCATCGGCCCTCAATCCTAGATCATTCGCATCCACTGCTGTATCAACCTGTTCGCCCTCCGGAGCCTGTTCTGGTTTCGTTAAGCGTCCCTCGAACCGTCTGCCCGTACTAGTTGTTCCTCGGTCCCCGCCTCGTTGTCTCTGTCGACGACTACTACCCTCCGAGGGTGCGCCGCCGCCCCGACCGCCCCCTCTTCCCCTCCGTGGTCCTCGGCGTGAGCGTGGTGCATCAGCGGAGAGATCTGATGGTGAATTCTGGGTAGATTGAACTTGTGACGGCTGCTGGGTTGGTGGTTGTGCATCGTGCGATGGTTCTGTGGTTTGCGTCTGAGGGCGTCTGTGATTGCGATTGCCACGACCTCGACCTCCGCGTCTCGAGGGCCTCGGGCGAGATGCGCTTCCCTCTGCGACGGGTGCAGGCGCGTCGGACATAGTGGTGATCGATAGCCGGTTACAAACTTCGTCCCGCCCGCTCATGCACTGCGATAAAGTACTGGTTATAATAGGTAAGTGCGCAAAGACAGATGGCCGTGGAGGCTCCCTCGAGCAGGACGAGTGAAGGTGTGTCCGAAGATAACAAAGGAATGAAACAGGGCCTGTTCCCCCGGAGGCGACGAGGATTAAATCAAAAGAAGGCGATCGAAAGATCGACGGGGCAATTGTTCCTTAGAATTTCAGATTTCAGTGGCGGAAGCTCCGTTGCGGCTCTAGCCGTTGGTTGGCTTCTCAGCCTCCAATCATATGCAGTAGAAGATGTAAAGTCTTCATGAGTCATGTGGCTAGGCCGCCAGAGTCATTCCTTGCACTCGGAGTGGTCCCTGCCAAGCGCTCGTTTGTCGGTTGTGAGTAATCGTGACTCAGGCCCCTCTCTTTCCAACTTCCTTTACGAGTGATCATCTCCACACTGAAATGCATTAGAGTGATGAAGACCGGTCAGGAACTTAATCAATCTTAATAGGAAGGCTCTTACAGACACTAGATTCATCGAATTGTTCGTCTTGGTCAAGATTCCCGTAGCACCGGATGACATATAAAATTTAAGTACAATAGTTATATATATTTTTGAATGAAACAACGGTATTCAGAGCCAAACGTCACACTCCCATTACTGAGATAGATGGAGAAAGGAAGTGCTTTGGCTGTTAGAGGACGGAGCCAAAACCTAAAAATAAACATATCAAAGTGACATCGCTATGCAAATGATAAATATCATGCAAATAAAAACAAAACAGGAACAAACTTATCAGCCGTCAAGCCTAGCCTTCCTCATGATCACATAAAAAGGACAATCTCTCCCCGGTCATTTCTCTTGATGCGCAATGTGCGCCAAAGATCTTTCTCGTCTTCACCTCTTTGCTCGTGGTCTGCACGGCTGCGCCCTTGCTCACGACCACGGTCGTCATCGAACTCGTCAGTGAAGTCACGGTGAAAGCGCTTCAAGACCTTGTTCACAGAGAATCCTCGCTGGCTTTCGGGACCCTTGGTCACCAACGACAAGAAGTGAGCAGCCATCTGTCGCTGTAAGTCACTAGGAATGTTCGGCTGCCCATAGACCACGACTTGACGACCGTCATCCCCGCGTGGGGATTCGGTACGGGAACCGTTGGCATATTCGATTTGCTTGAGACGTTGAGATGGCCGACCATCCTGAGCGCTACTCTTCCGCTTAGACTTCTGCGAATCAGATGCCACACGGTTCGACTTCTTGGGTCGTGCATCGCCATCATCTGATGAACCACGCTTGCTTTCTGCAGGGCCTCCAAACATAGAAGAGACAAAGCGTCCGGCACGGTTTTTCATCGAGATACCCAAGCCGGCATCAGAGCCATCCTTGTCGTCACGGCGAGTACGCTTGATGGGAGACGAAGGGTCCTGGTAACGACGACGAGGATGATCGGCGTGGTCATTCTCAACTTCCAGGGAGGGGGACCGAAGCATCCGACTCAAACCACCTGTTAACCCGGAGTGATTCAGCATGGGCGTACCTGGGTGGTTCACGACACTAGATGGCGCTTCCATCATAGGAGTATCGGCATCTTCAATCTCCTGATCTTCATTGTGGCGCTTTCGCTTCTTCTCACTGGTAACGGCGCCCGCCTCAGTCTTGCGTGAGCGATCCTTCTTCTTTTTCGGGGCCGGGGTCATGAATTCCATGGAGGCGTTCGCGGCTTTACTTGGGTACGCCGATGGTGGGATAGGACCAGAGCCGTAAGAATACCCGTTTTCCTCGTATGGCAGATCATAATTCTTACCCTCATCCTCGCCGCCCGTTTCGTAGTTGGTCAGCGCCTTACTGGCTTCAAAGACAGAGGGGGCGTGATCAACCATTTGCATCTGCTCTTTGGGCTGAGCGAGGGAGACTTTAGAGGCGTTCTCAGCAACTAGGAAGTCGAATACATTGACTTGTTTAGGATCGTTTCTCTGAGGAGTCCCAGACGTAACTGGGGGAGTAGGGGCAGTGGGCAGCGCGGATACGTTTTCCTTGGACTTATCGGACTCAGGAGCGTCCTCGACGTACGGTGCTCGGTGACCATTGGTAGTAGGCTTGGAGTTCTGCTGAGGATTGTTCTTGCCTTTCTGGTTCCGTTGGTTCTTCGTCTGTTTCGGCTTATATAGAGCGCCCTCGTACTTCTGAGCCTCTGTCATGCATGACTTAAGCCAAGTTAGCGTCGACCAATCAATGATAGTAAGTTGTTAGATAAGTAGTATTTATCAAGATGCCCTTCGCTGTTGACGCCGACCTGAAACCACTGCGACAAGCTGTAAAGCAAAGCTGCTAAGTGATTGCACTGAGAACCACTAGGTGCTCAAGGCGGCGGGGGCGATCGAGGAGCATCGGACTGATGGGTAGGGCACGTAGGAAAAGTAAAACATATCCATACCGTATGTGATCTATAACTCGTTCCCTGGAAATGGACCATGCAATCAATGCAGGTGAAGGTTGCGCCGCGACATTGGTTGCGATGGGGATCGAGTTTCTTCTTGGTGAGAATATCACCGCAAGCCTAAAATTGAGAGGCAAAGGTCAGCCATCACCATCCATATAAGGTTTGCCCATAATATCTGGACACCAGAGAGCGAATAAGCGTTTTGTCCAACTCACCTCGCATGAGAAAGACACCATTTTGAGCCCCGCTATATAGCCCACTTATAAGATGGCAGCACAGTTACTGGTGGGTACTATAACCCTGAGCAACAACAAAGTGAAAGAGAAATAAAAAAAAAAAAAATACTTGGCACGCACGCTGTCTAGCGCTGCGAAATGTTAGGCACAAGGATCAGTAACGCGATCAGCTATTTGCGACTGATAAAGAGATTGTCGCGCGGAATCGCAAGATGAGCCGAAAGCAAAAATATCGGGAACCCCTTCGTTGTCAGGATAACAACACGAAGAATGTAAGCTATTTCCAATAGGAACAAACGAAATAGAGACGAATACAGAGATCACACAACGCAATGATCAAAGACAAGCGCCTGAAAAGTTGGACCCTCTGCTGCCTTTCCTTCTGTTGATCTTTGTCTGTGTTTCTCTTTATCTTTTTGGCGCGCTCATATAAAAAAAAAAAAAAAAAAAAAAAAGCGGAAAGCTTCCAAACACCGTCGTGGCGCTAATCCTATTTTAGTAATGTAAATGGGTCTGGCAATCCGTAATGCCTCGGAAACCAGGCACATACATCCCCACAATAGGACAACAGCGATATCAATGCTAAGTACTCCGTAGTGATGGAGAGGAACAACAAAGAAGATGAAAGTTTCGGAAAATCTCAAAATGCAGCGGCGTACATACACCACGCACTTCTAGGGGGTTATTTGTACTTTCGTTTATGCGCAGTGCATTAGATTGGCCTGAACACGATCTCAAGATTAGAGACATATATTGCGGTCAGGGAGAGCCAGGATTCCCACGCACCATAATACGATGATCTGTTGATCGCAGCTTAAAGAAGGGTGTGTGGCGCCTGTACATCCAGCAATCAGCGTGGACTTGTCAGGAGACTCGCTCTGATTCCAATATGGAGGCTGACGAGCCATTCAGCGCCCACTATCGCCTTTCAGCTTGCCAGTTAGCGTAGCGCTTATGGAGGGGCTATGCAGTTCGACAGAGGATAAGGCCTTGAGCACGGATTCTGGAGGCAATGTTGATGATAATAATAACAACGACACGGTTTCTTATGGTCGGGGCCCATCCATCTCTGGTTAGACGAAAGCTACCCTAGTGGAATTAGCTTTATCTACTGCCTTTAGGTCCCGCGCCTTGTATCCCATGAGGTCAAGAATACAGATTATGCCTATGATTACTCCGGGAAGCTAATGTTTCGATTTTCCTGGGGATAGTTTCATGGTCTCGTATTCGGCAAGACCCCGCACTTTGACCATTCCAGGCGTCGAACTGTGCTGTAGTACCTAGTACTGTCAAGGCTATTGAGAAGATAGATCCATGTTCTCACAAGTGGAAAATAGTGCAGTAACATGAATACAAAAGAAGCTTTCGGCAAGAATAGTGGCTCATCCGTTTGAAGGCTACACTAGAGCTGCACTTGCGCGCATGACTACATCGGAGTGCTACCTGTGACTGGCGCGGCTGACCAACAATTGAACGGTGCGTCTGATCGCTGGGTTGTTACGCAGTGATGTAGAATATTCTTCCACAATCAAGCATCCTCTTGTCAACAAGTGCCGCCTGAGCTCTCCTCAGCAGGGTACTAGAGTGCATCTTTGGGATACAATCAACTATCCGGACGGTATATATGTACTGTGCATTATCTGACTCCAGTATACTCCCACGAACCTGCGTGGGTGAAGCATGAACGAATTAATTTACAACATAATGTCTGCGACTTAGTCTCGAGACTAAGAGCTCGAGAAGTACCGAGTAAAATTCAACCCCGCGTAGTTCTGAATCTGTTGTCAGTCTCTAACGTGATAGCGAGATGTGGGGCGAAGCAAGGGGGGAAACCCACGGTTCCTTGGATATCTCAAAGCGCTGACTAGTAGCAATGTCATCGCTTTCTTTGGAGTCAACATGACTTCTACTCTTCAGCTCCTCGTTCTCGTCTTCGGTGTCTTCGTCCTTGGCGCAGCCGCAGTCGTAAAAGTCGCCGATCTTATTGCAGTCGAAAATAGGCTTCTTGAGCATAGTGTTGACCTCATTGTGAATAAAACAGCCCCATCCTGACGCGGCGTTGCGTGATGATACCTGCGGAGGATACTTCTTCAGGTGACCTTGAAAATGCGATGCGCATTCGCCACTGATTTACGGTCAGTGTCATCGGATGTGTACTCTCACGCGGAAGGTATATACCATGGATATAATCGCGCAAATAAATAGATGAAGGAGCGCAAGGTTTCTTGTTGTTCCTCCGTCGGATCTTCTGGATACCGTGCCAGCATGGTATGGAAATACTTCCACGTAGCGCGCCCTAATTCCGCCCTAGCATTCCCATACAATCAGTATAAATTCAGAACCCCCCGGACCAAGATGTGTGTGTAACGTACTTAGCCGTCTCATTGCCCAGCTTCGGCATCACCACGTCGCCTTTGACCATATCATCCTTTGTCAATGTTGAGTGAGACGCTTTCTCCAGGTGACCGGGTGCTCGGATCGCGGGGCTTGGTGGGCCTTGAGGTCGGACGAAGAAGACAAAGAGAAGGAAGATCGAGACTGCAGCGCCAAGCAGTATTCGCCTGGTAATATGGCGGTTCGCCATGTTGAAAACGAGGGACTTGATGTGAGGTAGCAACCGTCAGTCGAGGGGTAGGTCAATGGATTGGAATTTCGACAAAGGTCGAGACAAGATTTCTCGAGTCAGGATTGGTCTTGGTTTAGGTGGTCGGAGCTAAATTAGCAGAAGTAAAAGTAAAAGGAAAGGAGAGACTGCGACAGAGCAAAGTTAGCGAGAGAATTGTGGTTTTACTCCGATGTCCCTGCATGAGGTTATCCTTTGTTCCGAAGATCAGTCCACGTGTAGATAACACACATTGTCTCACTTGTGCTGCTTAGTCATGGGAGCATCCAATGCAGAAATCAATGTCTATTCCAATTATTGTACAAGATTTGTTTCCAGTTAAGAACTATGATATAACGTGGATATTCAAAACCATGCCGATAGAAGTTGCATTGAGCACATGGATAATGTATGCCAAGCAACCAGTAGGAATGTGGAGATCTACTTGATGGCGTATCTTTAACGCCACACTGATACTGATAAACAGCCATCACCACAATAGATGCAATGTTTCCACCACTGACAATGGTTTGTACGTGATCTGAAACACAATAAAACTATAACATTGAAAAGGAATAGGAAAATGTTCAAGGGTCGCTCTCAGTTGAAAAAAAGACTAACTAGCATGAAGGGAAGACGCATGGAAAGACACAAGCACACAAGTTAAACGCGATAGGCAGAATGAGGACTAATTTCCCTTCACAAGTATCCCACTTCTCCCACTTTAGAATAGAGATGGGCTTAGAAGTGACGTATGATCCAGGATTACTTCAACTCCGGAGTACCATGTCATATCTGAGTGATCGTCGTCCCCATTACCATAAATGAGGCCTAGATAGGTAAATAAATCTTTAAAATCCCATTAGATATAGGCTTTGGCATTGCTATTCAACAACCAAGTTGTCTATACACAAGGGGCCGGCTATACTGCACAGTCGGCCGATTCCCCATCCGTTCTGTAACAGGCCGCGGTCGGGAAGGCTGCTTGAACGTGAATACGTTATGATTAAAATATAATTTAGTAAATCCCTTTAATAGTTATTGACTGTCTTTTTGAAAAGTTTAAGTCTATATAGTGTCCGCTGTAAATTTCTAATCTATCTCCCTGTTGGGCCACTATACCCTTAGGGAGAATAATGCAATAACAGATCACGCCTTAGTGGCAACGATGATGCCCTCTCCATTGCCCGGTGGTTGGTAGAACGAGACATCCTTTAAGCCGACGGATGCAAGAAGAGCACGCCACTGCTTCTCGGTGCGTTCGAAAGCACCTACCTGGAGCATCATCATAATGCTGATACAAGCGGTGGCGAAGTCGCAATCCCGATCAGGGATGATCTGGTCGTTGATGATTAATTTAGAATAACCTGGCTCCATGGCATCGACGATATGGCTGAGGATACTGTGAGCTTGCTCATCTCGCCAGTCATGAAGGATCCAATGCATATAGTATGCTCGAGCGCCTGATGGATTGATCAGCATATGTAGGGCCATAGCAGATGGAATATAGGAAGAGAAAAGCAAACTCTCCTGCCAGGCCAAACAGGGAAAAGCATATTTTCGTACCTTTCACTGGTTGAACGGTAAAGAAATCATGCGACATCAACTCAGTATCCTTTGGGGTTTTGTTAATGGTCGAAATCACTTGCGGTAAATCTTGCAAAATGCGACGACCCGGGGCATCAGGATATTTGTTATTGAATGCGTGGAGATAGTGACCTTCGCCGCCACCCACATCCACAAGCAAGACATCATCTGGCTGGTTGCGAAAGCCATGGAGGAGGTTTCCTTGAACATCGAACCAGTCCACCCAATTTGGGGTTGCTTGCTGCTTGAGTGTCATCCATTGCTGGAAGTCCTTAGCCAGGGACGGGTTCTCTCCCAGCCATGCGAAGTAACTGAGGGGAGTGTTCTTTGCTAGCTGGAAGGGAGTATCTTCTGCGGATGTCGGGAACTGATTGTTATTCTGACGGAAGTACTCTGGGGCATAGGTACTGCAATAGTTTCCAATATCGAAACTAAATTCGTGAGAATGGGTGACTGCTACTTTGACACACTTGATGCGTCGGCGAGGGAGTTGCATACCATGCTCTAGTCATCGCCTCAAGCGTCCCATCTGCCATCGCCATGGTGAGAGGGGAAGGCTTGTAAGTTTGGACCCCTGCCTCTGACACATATCCCGCGGCGGCCAGCAACCTCAGGATCTGATCTGCGTAGACACATGTCGTCAGTAAATGGAAAGCCCCCGATAAAGTCACTAAAATAGTAGATCGAGTTGTATCCGGAGTCCCCGATCAGACATGGGGGCAGGTTGAGGATCGGCATCGTGAGAATGGGAACTGCAAGTCCATATTGCAGTCGGCATTATGGGAGGAAAGTAGATAAACCCACCGACAACGATAACACTTGCCCCTGACTGGCTCGCGATTTGCTCAGTAGTTGCTCCCTCCCCTTGGTGGTCGCGGACCATCTGGAACACACCAAGCTGCACACCCATGCGAATGGCCGTAAGTAAAACGGGGTTCTATTATACGTCATCGGCGGGTTAGCGGGCCAACTATTAGGGCAGACACGATGCTGGTTGGGCAAGGTGCTTCTCTATGGATGTTGTTGTCACATACCAAGACCACATCTCGCATCGCAGTCTCTGGTGGAGACTCCAGAGCGTCCAAGAGGCCTCGTGCTGCTTTGAGAGTCCTAAATCGGGTAGCATCATCAAGAGACTCTCTGTTCGATTGCACCGTCTGTGTGAGAGACACGATCTGTTCTTCGAGAGAAGGACTATTTGACTTGTTCTGATCTGAAGCCATTATAAAATATCAACTTCCTGTATAGAATCTAGGTTGTTCCAGCGGACAGGAGCGAAGACTTAAAATTTCCACGACCAACTACGATGGTTTGGAATACAAAGATACGTGACATGGCTGAGGGAGACATCGGACTTTTGAGACTTCAAGTCCAAATGCCACAGTGACCCACCGAGGAGAAAACAGTGGAGATATGCACGCGGAGAACATACGATTCTAGGCAAGAGCAAACCTATTTCTTTTGCTAGGAACAATATGCGCCGACCAAGACCCAGATAAGCGAGCAAGCGTCCGTGGCCGGAAATTCCCCCGGCTGAAATATCTTAGCCGGGGAGCTGGGTCTTTCAAGGAAGGATGCACGTTGATTCCTGTTCCAATCTCCCACGCGAGGACCATGTGGAGCTCCGGAACCCATTAGATTAACGTGCGATGCCCTCGCCGGTCCCACTTCGGCGCTATCGCGATCCGTGGCCAGAGCGCCAGTTCGAGTCATGGCCCTTAACAATTAATGTAGTGAAATTTAAAGATTAGGTAACATTGTGAGTTCCTGATTTTAAAATTATGGGAATCCCACCATGAGCAGGGCCCATTTACCTGCGTTGCTGTATACCTGGGCCATGCTCCCTTGTTGGAACATGTTTAGGACACCAATTGGTCTTTACAGTAACAATGAGCGAGTCGTCGGGCAATACAGACGTCGCTTACTGTGGTGACTCGCTCATGGGGGTATCTATTGCCATTGGGGTCGTCCAAATACTGGTGGTCGCTGCCCGGTTCTATGCCCGCTATTTACAGAGAGTCGCCTGCGCAGTCGATGACTACCTGATTATACCCTCTTTGGTTGCTCTCCCTATGCATACGGCATCCTGTCTAACGTTACTAACTAGTCTTCCTTCATCTAGATTGCCAGCCTAGGACAATCGGCGTTATACATAGTCTGTACGTACAGCTATCTTCACTCCGAATCTCAAGAACGCGCCCTGACTTATGAAAAGTGCTAAAGATAGGCGGGCTGGGCTACCATCTCGAACACGTTATGCAGACCCCCGAGAAACTCGTTAATCTTCAAAAGGTGGCATTATCTAAGAGCCTCGTCAAGGCGACCGTTAACCAGATTCCAGGGACTCGTTGCAAATCAAATTCTCGACTTCCCTTTTACGGTGACCCCGGCGAAGATTTCGATCCTTCTCTTTTATATCCGCATCTTCAGCACGCCGAAGTTCCGCATGATAGCCTATGCGGTTGGTTTTATTGTCCTAGGCCACGGGATTGGCGTCTTTTTCGCAGCGATATTCCAATGTTCCCCTGTACAGTATGCATGGGATAAGACTATTGAAGGTGGATCGTGCTTTGACCAACAGGCGTTCTATCGCTACGTCTCACCCCCGAACATCCTGACAGATGTCTTGATCTTGGTCATGCCCTTGCCGTTTGTCTGGAAGCTGCATACACGAATGACACAGAAACTCGCACTGACGGGTGTCTTCCTACTTGGAGGATTGTAAGTACTTGCTGGGTATCTATGCCACCGCTGTCGTCGACTCACGAGTTTTCCTGCAGGGGGACCGTCGCAAGCATTTTGCGCATGACTATCTTCTTCCAGGAGAATGCTCTCACTGACCCGACCTGTAAGTCTTCAGCATATTCACTCACTTGCCATGCATCGGTCGTCGCTAATATTATTGGACAGGGGCATCGGTCAATCTAGGTATCTGGACCGTACTGGAAGCAGGCATCATTATCATTTCGGCCTGTCTCCCTTCTATCTGGCCGTTAATTGTTCGGATTCTACCACGCAAACTAGTGAGCAAACACTCCTCCAAGACCCGAGGTCACCGGTACACCGCTAGCAATGTCAAGGCGAAAGTAGGTGATGGCTTCTCGAGGCTTGGGGAGAACGTCACCGGGGAGACGGACAAGTGGCCCCTCGACGTAAATCCATTGCACGAGAGCCAATTGGCATCTATACATGACCAAGGACTGGTGAAGGGCGACAGCATATCGCTACGGAGCCTGAATGGGTCCCGACAAGAGCCGCGATATTCATGAGTGATGATTCGACCTAGAGGATAGAATTCACATTATGTTTCTATCAAAATTTATTATCTATTGTTGTCCCATCCCTCCACATGAATATCTAGCTTCGTTGTTCTTACCCTAGCTCCTGGATGGTTGAAGCTGATCTAGAGGTTATTGTAAACAATGAGACAAAACCATGGACATTACGGAGTACGGCGTTTAATCTAATCAAGTGCAGCATGTTGCTTTATTGAACTACCAAGTAAATTATAATACATGTGAAAAAGTTAAAATCCGGTTCGTTCATTGAACTAGTTCTTAAATATATTAGGTACAATATAATTTATCCTCCAATACTGGTAGGATATTCAGAATTTTAGCCGGGACAACTTCCAAGGCCCAAAGACCCACCCTGGTAGTTAGGGCCCAGGGGTCGTACGATCGGTAGTGGAGTACGGAGTATCCGTTGATTCCGTTCATACTTAAGCGAGGATGAACCTTCCGATTGAGTTCGATTTCCCTGGATTTCTCAGCCCCGGCCATCCGTTGAATTCCGGCTCATGGAAGGTTAAACCGTTAATGTCTTAGATTGGCCTGTGCATATAGTTTCAGTGCACAGCTCTAGTTAATCTCCATTGTTCTCAGTCTCATATTGACAGATCTGGACACGTTCTAGCCTCGTTGGTTTAGTCAACCCCGAGGAGTATAGGGCTGGACGACGCCTGAAAATTCTGTACTACAAGTGCAGTTTGAATTAGTATAGTATATATTGAGCAGGAGTAGTTTGAGAGAATCCATGTGCCGGCGAAGTGCTCGGATAGAACAGCTGTTTTGAACAATATAGTTCTCAGGGGGAACTTAGGGTCTAGACGTATATCCCATCTATGTGTGATAGAATTATACTATAACTTCTAGTTTTAGTGCACTATATCAGATCAGAGAAGTCTATGCGCCGGGCTGACATGCGCCTCCGAAAGCATGACACATGGGATATCTATGGGATCCTATCCTCCCGAGTAGAGTGTTCTGTAGAGGTTAGCCCAATAGTATTCAGTGTAGAGGCTACACTACGTGCTTGGTAGATATGACTTGAATAGGCGCAATAGTCATTGCAAGTACTCTACAATCCACAGAGGTGAGCAACAAAAGTAGCTGCGTTAGTGTGCAAACTTTCTATACTTTTGATAGTACTGAGTTTAGAATTTCAATTAGAGCTTTAGAAAGATTAAGAATTGGTTAAGTTATAGGCATTTAGAAACTGGCCATGTTTTGACGTATTGCGCACGGAATAGAAGAATATGCCAAGAACTGAAGATTTGATACTTTTGCATACTCCGTACGCTAAATCCGTTATTGTTCCGCAACTTTTCCATCCTCCGTTCGCGGGTCCCAAAACATACTTGCAGACTAGAAAATGGCATTTCTGAGGCCTTCTACTTTTCAATCCTTGATCCGGAATACTAGGACACCTTTCCTGCGGGTCCAACAAAGACGATGGGCGCAGGTGCACGATGTCCGCTTCCTCGCCACGCATCATGATCCAAAGCTGGTGTTGGACAGATACCGGAACAAGCTGGATCAGAAAGCTCAACAGTCAGTATTCCACAGGATCGCTCAGCTCTCTCTACAATCTCATTCTGTCCCTAACATGCCATAACAGAGAAGGACACGGATCTGTCGAATCCCTGAAAGACGCCTACAAAGAGAAGATCGATGACTTCCGTCGCAAAGCGTCCACCATCGTCACCCCAGAACCCTCCAAACCTACACCCTCTCCATCAACATCCGCAACTCATCCTCCTCCCCCGCCACCTTCCCCCCAAGCCAATGCCGCATCTGAAGCCTCCGGCAAATCCTCCACAGGCATCAAGCCCCTCAGCTCCTTCATCGACGTCGAGAAAGTCCTCGACCTCCCACCAAAGGAGATCGAGGCGATCTGGCGTCTCCGCCATGCCAGCAACCCACACTCCGTCTGCGCTGTCATCCCGGTAGAAACATACCAGCGCATTGCCTCGGCCGCTCGCCAAAACCCCCAATTCGTCCTCCCCCTGCCCCGCACGCAACCCGAGGCCGAACAACCCGAGCAACAGGGCGATGAAGCCGCCGGTGCTGGCGCAGAAATTCACTTCCTGCAGTGGGCATTCCATCCCGCCGCTCCGACAGTCACCTCCGGACCCTTGGCTACCTCTCACACCTCTACTGTCATCTTCACCCAACTCGCCGCGTACCAGTTGCATGGCTCCTACGCCCAGCCCCATACCACTATCACGCACCACCTCGATCTGGCCGATGAGAAGGGTCTGGTCCTCATGCATGGTCAGATCATGCCAGACTCCGGTATTTCCTCAACTGATGCGACCTGGTTGGTGAGCTGTGTTCAGCGCTTCTATGATTTCGGTGGCCAGGCTAGTGGACGCAAGGGCGAGCTGCTGCGCTCGTTCACCAAGGGAGATACCAATGTCTTCAAGCTCGAGGCGTTGTTGGAGGAGGCGGAGAAGTTGTAGATTAGGTTCATCTTTTGATTCTAGCGTTGTATTACTTTTAACATCTTTATATTGTTCTGTTTTTGGGATAGACCTAGAATACAGCAATACTATGTACGATAGATGGCATCACTTATGATACCTATTATAGTCATCAACACTCTGTGAGCCTTGACCAAGGGGCGGGGCTTCCTCTGTCTTTTGAACCTTGCAATTTTGTAAAACGTGTTGGACACATAATTTAGCAATAGAGGCTCTATACCGGAGTGGTAGCTTGAGCGGCAGGCCTGACAGGAAAATTGAAGGTAAGCATGAAGAGGGATGAAAGACACGGAGGGCCAAATTAACTTCACGATAAAATAGTTATTTTATTAATCAGGGTAATAGGGTCTAGAAACATTGTATATCGAAAAGTAGCAAGTTGGGCGTTCTTGAGACCATCAACGGGGCCTTATGGCTGTGAGATAGACAGCCAACCCAACCGCCCCACAAATGTCAAAGCAGATAGGATATAACGCCCGTATAAGATCCAGGGACAAAGAAAAAGAAAAGAAAACAAAAGAAAAGCAAAAGCAAACAAAAGGAGAACATCGTAAGCGCATAAATTTCGCCGAACATAACCTGTATGAATACAACACGTCTATGCCTAGGGCATCACGTACCAAACGGAATAGAAGAAGAGCTGAAATATGAACAAGACCTGGCATACGCGAACCAGGAAAGGGTTTGGCGAAATAAGAATTAATCGTTAATCTGTCGCGGCAGCAAGGGCAGCACTGCCTGCAGTCACCTTTGAATCGTTGAAAAAGACCCCTTCTTTTGTAACAGGCTCAAGAGATATTAGAAGACGGTAAAGGGAAAATGTTATTGTTTCGAGTAGAAGAGGCCAGCAGCAAAAGCCCACATACTGAACTTGGCCTAGGACGGTAGGTCATCCATGCAGGAGGCGAGCATCTATCAGTCCTGATCGATGACTTCTTCCTTGATAAAGGAATGAATATGCTCGAAGTAGCCTGGTTCAGCAACGCTGTCATTGTGGGCACCGTTCGGCAAAGTGCGCCATACTTTGCGTTCCGATTGGCAAACAGCAAAGAGCTGAGTCATATTTGATGGGCTATACACGGTCGTGTCAGTTCTGTTTCCTGAAGGCTTTAATCACGAGGAAACCTACGGGACGATTTCGTCCTTCAATCCGCTAAGGAATAGAATGGGAACTTTGGTGATTTTAGGTAGGATCTCTTCACTAGTCCAGTATTGGTGACAAAAGCGAGCAAGGTACCGGGCGGGAGGGAAAACCCTACAAGCAAGTTAGCGCAGGTGAGTGAGGTGACGTATATGGTAGTGAACATACGTCGGGATCAGCTTGCGAATACTCAAAAAAGTATTTTCAAGGATCAGGCCTCCAATATCACCCTTATCTTGGTTCTCAGCCACAAGATTGATCGCGACCGCTCCTCCTAGACTCTGCCCGTAAACTATAACCTTGTTGTTGCTAGTCTCCGCTCGTTGTCGGATATAGTCGAGTCCAGTTTGCGCATCGATTTTTAGCCCTGCTTCGTCCGGGACGCCGGTCGAGAGCCCATAGCCGCGATACTCCAGCATAAGCACATTACAACCTAGTATATCAAGTAAGACCCTTGCAATCGGAATCCGGTGACCAATATTTCCGGCATTTCCATGGAACATCAAGACAGTAATATCACCCGCAAAACCTTTCTTAGAGGGACGAAGGAAGAGGGCATGTAATGATTCGCCATCCGGCGTAGGAATCTGGAGTTCTTCGTAATTGTTGACCCCAAACTGTCGGGGCTTCGGTACAAAGGTGCGCGCATCGGTAGGAACATTGCGAGGATAGATCAACTCACTGCACACGTGGTCAGCTTCTAACTCATGCACCTTATGGATATACAGCACTACCAAACGAGCACACGAATTGGATAATACTAACTTTTGTTTGAAATACAAAAGACCACTGGCAACAACTGCCAAACCAGATGATGCCAAAACCGGCAACCTTAGGTACTGAGCGGCACTGTTGGCCATGTTGGTGATACTCCAAGACGGTGGGGGCGGCGGAGACTCGGACATTATAGTAGTACGGGTGGATGTGGACGTGCTGTCTTGAGTATTCGATAGAACTGAGACACGACGTAGTTCGAAAGTCTAAAAGAGGTAAGGAGATAGTAAGGAAAATGACCCGGGGCCCAAGCTTTCAGGGAGGAGCTTTGGAAACGGGGCTCAATAGCTCTAGAGCCGGTAAACGATGGCGTATCTTCGAGCCGGAACTCATGGCTGGGGGAAGTTGTTCAGGAGGCTTGCGGGGAGGCAGCGTCTGACCAATGGAATTGCTGTTCCTACTCACCGCCCGGCGGAACCAGCTTCAGCTGCCAACGTAACGCGTTCGCCTGCCTTGAGCTCCGTCAGAGCTCTTCGGGATATTCATTCTATTATCACATCGTCTCTCCTCCTTCCATCAGCCCTTACGACTTCAATACACCCTTAGCTCACCGTCCTATCAACCGACGTATACCGGCCGTTGCTTGTGCATCATCGCGAGCTACGTTCCACTTTTTCACGAAGTCCCACTATACTTTCTTCATCAGCCAATATGGTCGGTCACGGCGCCTCGGGGATGCTTGGTGAAGGTCAGATAGGTCCCCATCGATATAAGAGTTGTGCAGTGGTGCAGTGGTGCAGTGACTGACGATTCATGATAGATGGTATTCATGTTGATATGAACCACCTGAAGAGCGGCGAGGTCAAGTATGTCGTCACCTCAACCTACGATGCCGTCCTTTTGACATGTTGGCTAACGTTTCCCTTCAAAACAGCCTAGGTACCTCGATGTAAGTTCAAAGGGCTAGCCCCAAGCTTTAAGATTGTGTGTTGACCAGGATTAGTATGGCAATCAACTTCAAAGATGGTGTTATATTAGGTGCCGACAGCCGAACAACGACGGGGGCTTACATTGCCAATCGAGTCACCGACAAATTGACGCAGGTTCATGATACCATCTGGTGCTGCCGATCGGGATCTGCTGCAGACACGCAAGCCGTGGCGGATATTGTCTCCTATCACCTCAACATGTATTCGATTACCAACAATGAGGCCCCTAGCACCCAGGTTGCCGCGTCGCTGTTTCAGGAGCTGTGCTATGAGAACAAGGATATGCTGAGGTAGGCGCTCTCTATGCTCGAAGCAAAGAATCACCGCTAACATGACTGGCTGCAGTGCTGGCATCATCATCGCCGGATACGATCCCCGACATGGCGGTCAGGTATATTCGATACCGCTTGGCGGATCCCTACACAAGCAGCCTTATTCTATTGGTGGATCTGGTTCGACCTACATTTACGGCTACTGTGATGCGAACTGGAAAGAGAATATGACAGAAGAGGAGGGCATTAACTTTGTTCGGGGAGCATTGCGAGAGGCTATCAAATGGGACGGAAGCTCGGGAGGTGTGATTCGACTGGTAGTATTGACGGCTAAAGGAGCTCAGAGACATCTCTACCTACCTGACACGGACTACACCGGGCCAGGTTTCACCAACTGATGGATATAATCGTATTGAATGATGATCTGTTCGACTTTTCTTTCTATTGAACTGTGGTTAGCTGTGAACCCCTCGATCTGAGTAACATAATAGAGGAACCATTGTGATCTTGTGTGAGGGCATTAGAATACCAGCTGTGAGAGCCAACTCCACCAATATCAAGTCGAGAGAATAAGTAATCTCTTGCGAGTGAACAGTAGCATTTTTGAATTTATTTCACTGGTTCCTTTTGCAGTGATATATGCTGAATCTTCTTCCCTGCATATATATTTCGATTTAATTTAATTTAATTAATTTATTTTTTTTTGTATCTTTCTTTTTCTTTTCTGAATTGTTGTAGTAACCTTTCCATCATCCAAAAAGTAACAAGGCAGCATTTTCCCAAAACATGGCTCGGTGGAAACATCAATGTCGGGAGGGGGAAACCGGAGAAGAGGGTCAATCCATAAATGATATCAGTACTAATTGGGTTGGAGCAATAGGAGGGATAGAATTCAAGCAGTCGAGCACAATGACACAAAACCACCGCCAATCGTTCTTCGCTCATCCACACACCTGCGCGTTCGGAGACTCGTCATTGGTCTATGCGTGGAGACTATCCAGTCGACGATCAGGATCCGGGCCGTTGTAAGTATGTAGTAGTACATAGTAGTCAGTAATAGTACCCTTTGGCTAGAATTGAATTCTGACTACTTTCTCTTAGACTTTGTCGTAAGGGTCGACCACCCGCTGATAAAGGTTCCACCCTTCCATTCCTGGTGATGCGTACCTACATTGGATGATCGGAGACTATTCTTAAAGAATAGGATAAATAAGAAAGAGTATGTTTTACTCTCTGTCCTTGCAGGAGGAATGACGACGCTGAAAAGGTCAGTGGTTATTTTTAAATTTTGAAGCAAGTTCAGGGACTAAATAAACTTGCATGAGTGGTTGTGGTCGAGAGTGCTGCTCGCCCGGTGGGCCCTTTGAAGTCACTGATCGATTGCACCTCTGGTCCTCTCATTCTGGACTTGATCACCTCTTCCTTTCGCCACGCATACTCTCCCTCGACCACTTACCCCCCTCCTATCTTTCCCCAGTTGCTCCTCCACCCGTTGCTTTGGGGGCTCTTTTTAATTTGCCTTTAATTCAATTCAATTCGGAGTTCATCCCCCCTTCTCTCATTGATTGAGCGCAATGGAGTTTCCTGTCTTTGATTATCGGCTGTGATTCCCTTCCCGCTGCCAGCCTGGGTTGGGTTCACTAAGTGCTCTCTCACCTGATATTGATCTAGGCTCAATTCATTTCTTCTTCGATAATCAAATCGACCCATCAATTAAGTGTATCTGATCCCTCACCCGGCCTTTCTTTCTCCTGTACAATAACTTGATTTCTTCGCCTCTCATTCCTTGTTTATTCATTTCTTTTTTTTTCCCTATTAAATCAAATCATTCATCTTGAGTCCTCCCTCTGGATGATTGCCCTTGTCCGATCTGTCGGTCTCAATGACCCCTCACCTCGTATGCTGCTCCAACGGGCTCTGTCGCTGACTTCTGCAGCTTCTCGGCCCTTGGCTTTTTAGCATAGACCACCGCGTGTTTTAGCCGTCGCCCAGACGCCTTGACATGGGATCAGTCCTCCTCAACCATCCGCGGTCGGATCACATTGACAGCTCCTACACCATGCTGGGAGGCGCCATCACTCCCTCGGAATCCGTCTATCGACCTTCATCCCATCAAACTTCTCACCCATCATCTCACTTGGACACCGGCAGTTCCAGGTCCACGTCGACCAATACCACCCCCACTTCCTCCACAGCCCCGCCATCAACATCCGCCGCCGCCTCTGCTCGTCTGCACTCCCACTCTTCGCATGATGTGCCTGCGTATATCAACCGGTCATCTCACACACCCTCTCAACCGTCCACGCGAGAATCTTCAGCCACGCCGGGATCGACATACACCCAGCCTCCCTCAATGAGTTCCACCCATGTGCCTTATGCCGACTCTTCCACTTACCCCGCGTTCCATCGCTCCCAACATGTGAGTACCAACCAGGCTGCAGCAGCGCCGATCACCGGTTCTCACCGGGAGAGTCACTCATCTCCCGCTTCACCTCGGCTGAAGCCGACACACCAGTCTCTGCGGTCGCTGGGTGGCTCAGAAGCGAATTCCCCGAGTCGCATCAAGGTCCGTGATCTGTCTCATATCCAGAGCTTTGCCAGCGAAGAATTTTTGGCCCAGTCGCAGAGGGATCAAGTGCCCGGGCAGTGGTCCCAGGAGCGCCAGTATGAGATTAGCTCTATGCCAGTCACCGATATCATTGAGATGGTTGCTGGACTTCTTACGAAAATCACCACGACCAATGACACACACCATGAGCAGATTCATCGACATATCACTCCCCCTGATGGCACAGCAAGCCTTAGCCCGCAAGCTACGAGTGTGCTTGCGTTCCATGGCAAGAATGTACCGAGCATCAGCATTCTCAGCTATTTGACTCGCATTCATAAGTACTGTCCAACTACTTATGAGGTCTTCCTAAGCCTACTAGTGTACTTTGATCGCATGACTGAGCTAGTGAATAAAGGCCAATTGGAGCGTCTCCAGCGGCGCTGGGGACATGTCCAACCGGACTCCGCCTCTCGGCCAGGGTCTCAGGCGTCGGCAGTAAAACCTGCACATGGCTCGCCCATGGTGACTCCCCCATCTTCTGCTGGAATGAGAGCACAGGACCCGACAAGTCCATCATCTATATCACCGTCTTTGCACCCCCAGGAGGAAGACGACTACCTTTCCCAATTTTTTGTTGTCGATAGTTTTAACATTCACCGGCTGGTCATCGCGGGCGTGACCTGTGCTAGTAAATTCTTTTCCGATGTTTTCTATACTAATTCTCGATACGCCAAGGTATTTTGCTGTCTACTGATGTCCCTTTCCTGGAGAGCTAATTCATTTTAGGTGGGAGGTCTTCCGCTGGTTGAGCTGAACCACCTCGAGCTTCAATTCTTACTACTAAACGATTTTCGACTCTCAATACCAGTTGAAGAATTGGAAGCATATGGAACCATGCTTGTTGAATTTTATGCGCGGGAGATTGTTGCTCAACAACAGCAACAGCAGCAGATAGCATCTCAAACAGGGGTGCCTCGTCCGTTCGGCTCATCTACGGGGACGGATCCTCAATCGGATGCGATGTATATGCGGTCTCACGAGAAGCGTCGCCCCGATCAGCCGGAAATTCGACAGACCCCAACGCCACCGTAAATCCTGAGTGACGAAGTATTCAACGCTCCCCCCTCTTACACGCACGGTTTAGCGACTCTTATTCGACAGGATGATGTCATTTGTGGCTTCTAAGTATCAATGATTGATTGTCTCTCCAGTTGACGTCACATACCCTCACGACTTTTGTCTGCCGATCTCCTTTAGTGCGCGCATCTTCGGGTCACAACTTCTTCTTCTACTTATAGACTCTTGGCTGCTAGCATGTTGGTATATTATCTGTGTTGATTCTCATGGATCCCGAATATCCTGTGTTTCCGGTACTTATTGTACACAACCCTATTATCTCTGCATATGTTATCTTGACATCGGCCGGTGTTTTCGGGCGTTCTCCTGTTGTCTGGGTTATACGGCCGCAAGAATCGTTTTATTTTTGTAACTTGGTCTGCCTTCTTCATAATCTACTCTGGTCAACTTTTCGCATCTGTATATCCTTGTCCCAAATCAAGCTTGGGAGCTCCGAGTAACGGTTTTGTCTAAATTACGTACTTTTCTCCACAGCCGGTAGCTTGGTGGACTCGCTTAGAAGACCAGCTCGGTGCGTGTACTATCCACACAATGAACTATAGCTGACAGTGTAGTTGATAAGACGGTTTAATTATCTGCTACCGACGGTAAATACTTGTATGTATATTAGGTTGATATTTCCCTCTTACTGCAGCTGAAGAATAACCTTTGATAAAAGAATAAGCATTTATTACCACTATATCTAACCTGTGTTGAGATATAGTGCTGTGTTTTTAGTAGTCATTCAACATTGCTTCATGTTTCCTCTTACGATTAGTTGAAATTAAATTATATCATAGGATATGCGAATCCCAAGAAGATGGCTGCATATTTGCCGAAGCTCTTGACTTGGATCTGGACATCGTCAGCCCAGCTTCAAGATGTAACAGATTTAAGATATAAAAGCAAATAGAGCCCTAGACAAGAAGGCTCACCACTAATTTCATTCCAGTGACAGTATCCTATGATAGTGTCATTTAGGCAATCGTAGGGTCCATATTAGGTCGAGCGAGGTCTCCAAAGGGCTCGCCAGCTCAGGGGTAGGGAGCGCCTTCTTATATGATTCGTTCGGCATTCCATCTAATACGATTCTATTCGAGTGGATCCTCAAAGCCATTCAAACGACGATTGAATGAGTTCGAACGTATATTGATCAGGCCCGCTCATTCATTGAATGACTGCGTTCGACGAATGCATTCACGCTAGAGGCGAACAGGATCGAAATCACAATAAATTTCCAAAATTGAAACGGTAAGAATATAGCGAATGTGGGATATTCCTTCGAAGCCGTTGTTGATAAGGCAGAACAAATATCCCGTGTGGATGCATGTACTGGCGAAGCATTCGTACTGCACGAAATACCTCCAGTATCACAGCCCCAAAGTTCCATTAATCAACGGTTGACTCCAAGGTTCTTTGATTAAGACTTCAGGGCTACTGGTTGAATAGCCCCTGAGGATTCCGTGGGCTTATAGTTATCATCTTTAAGCACGAGATCGTGAGCGAGGCCTTGGAGCGATGCACAGTCAGTTGGGGAGGGATAGAAAGGGCGCTTTTACTGCTGATTGCGCATAAGTCACACTGTCAAGTATCGTCCAGAATTTATCTCCTTGAGTACCTCATTTCGTCGTTGTAAACCTTCCCCAGATGAGTAGAGGAGTATCTGTGGGCTCGATATGCATTTAATAATGGGAAACACTCCACTTAATATAAGAAATGAATTAAGAGATAGAGGTGGATATGGATGGAAAGCCAAAGCGTCAGCCCTGTTGAGAAGGGATCTCGATGTACCGCCCTTTAATAGTAGTAAATGGTGTCGATGAATCACCCTTCAATATTTCTGTTCTGCCTTATTAATGGCAGCTTCAATGTGCATCCTCCAGTCACTATATTCTTACCGTTTCAATTTTAGAAAATTATCACTAGACACTTTTACTGAGATAGAATAAGCAGTGAGTCTTCTTATCTACAGCTTTATCTACTTCTATATCTTAAAGCTATTATATCTTAAAGTTGAGCTGATAATATCCAGATCCAAGTCAACAGCCTCAGCAAATATATACGGCCATCTTCCCAGGCTTCACATCGACCCAGCTACACCAGGTCACTAGCCAGGATACTCAGGCTGACGTGACAGCCTGACTGTCCGCAACCGTCATACATACCTCAGGAATGTGAAGTGGGGCACTGTTCAATATCAACCCTGTTTTTGCCCAACCAGCAATGATGGAACTGATTCCGAAACCAGAGATTAATTGTTCCGGAAGACTAAACATTTGGGCCCGTTCATGCCTCCCGGAAAGTGTCATTCTTATTCGGAGTATAGTACATCTGTCAACGGTGAAGCTTTCTCTGTCGAACCAAACATACAAGATAATATCATTCCAGTCGTCAAGTAAGTAACTCTACCATGTGATACCAACATTCCCAGGGACTACTAAAAGGATTATAGGGTTATTCAAGCCGCAGCACCAGGTCCTGTCACCAAAATCCCATTTCCCAATTCGGAAAACCCTACACCGAATACAATCATAATCATACCACAACAATCATCACAGGAAGAAAACTCTGAAAGCGTATAACTCCTTCCTCTTACAGTACCACCTCTCTTGTACCAAGTAAACCAATAAGGCAGTATCACTAAGTAACCCTACCCAACCTCATTCATTTCCGTAAACTATATAAAGCTCGAACTTAGTTCATGTACCCATATATCCCACTTTTACAATACATTGTCTCAGATCTATTATGCACCTTAAACACTAGTGCTCTTTCAACACTAGTCCACCAAAATGATCAACCAGGGTACTATCCTTCTTACTCTCCCCCTTCTCCTCCAGATCGTGCCCGGCACAGTGGGCCACCCTGCTCCATCGGAGGATGGGTCCCTTTGCAGAAATGGGGACTGTGGATCAGATAACACCAGAGGACATGGTTCCACCTGGGGAAAAGGTGACAGCAATGGCGAGACAGGCACTCCAGAGACGGTAACAGTGACTGTGATATCCACCGATCAACTCCCTGGGTAAGTTCAGTCGATGTATATGTACAACAATGTGCCGGTGCTTAGAAAATTCATTGAGGCTAACCCCCACATTTCATATATAGTCCAACAACCACCGTTCCCGGTCCCACAAATACAGTAACCATTACAACTGACGGCCCGGCCGTGATTTCAACTATCACTGAGACACTCACTTCGACTGTCACTGACGCTATTACCAGTAACCAGGTAGTGACGGATACCGAGACGGTCACTGTTACTGTTACCAATCCTGGGACTATCACAACAGCAACTACTACAGCTACAACTACTGTGACTTCCTGTCCTACAAACGGTGCAGGGAGCAGTGATGGTCCTGACTACGGGACATGTTCGGATCCGACTATCCGGTGGGCGGATGGACTCGATGGACGGACGGAGTACTCATGGATTACGAATGATCAGGATGATTTTCCGCATGGGTCGTCCTCGACTATCAATACCTTGATGGATTTCGTTTGCAATCGGCTTCGGAGTTCGTGCAATGCTCCGCAGGCGGCGATTAATCGGTGTTATTCGGCGGCGGCGCGAGTGAGTAATAGTGGGTTGAAGGGGGAGCAGGCTTCTAATTTATGGAATTCGTTGATGACTTGAACAATTCCTTTTTTTACTTTACCGTTTCATGTTCAGTGTTAGTGTTAATATGTTGCGTTCTCGCTGCTTAATAAAGGAATGGTGGTTTTTCTGACTCTGGCTGAATCTGTTATCAGATCATAGATATAAAACCCTCCCACTTTGTTTGCCATGGCCTACGTGCTCAAAGCTACGAAAGTAAGCAGAGAATATATATAAAAAGAAAGCAAAAACGTGTATTGGCCCGCCCACCCGCTCCTAAGTGTCTGAGTATATTATATGACAAGAAGATGAAACAAAAGGAAAAATATAAAACATAAGAAAAACAAAGGAAAAACAAAGGAAAAACAAAGGAAACACCTGTTCAATGCGAACACTGAACAGTCAAACCTGCTCAATCCGAAGATAGAACAGTCAAACCTGATCAACCCGAAGATTGAACAGTCAAAACCCCCCATCCACCCATCCCACACCCCAAGCCCCAACTCGTCCCCAAATCCACCTCCTATTCCGTCCGTTAGTGATCCGCTGTGTCTTCCCGTCAGCTTAAAAGGTTAAAGTTAAGATTGGTAGGGCTGACTTACTCCATAGGGCACGGGCCACCGCTACCACTCCGCCCACCTTATCCCACTCTTCCCACCTTATTCCAACTCTTCCCACCTTATCCATCCGACCCCGTGTCTTTGCCGCAGACACGGGGCACACCTAAAACGAGAAGCGGTCAGTCAGACCCAGTGCAGAATGAGGACGGCAGTACTCATCTTTTCGTTGTTCGTCCTCTTGTATGTACCCCCGTGTCTTTGCCGAAGACACGGGGCACATCTGAAACGACACACGGTTAGCCAGAGCCAATACTGAGTGAAGACGGCAGCACTTATCTTTTCTTCATCCGATTACCAAGCCTTTATATCGTCGATTGGAGCCCTCCATCCAATCGGTCGGTCGGTCGGTCGGTCGTCGTCGTTCGTCGTTCGTCGGGAGTGGCTGGTGCTCCTGGCAAAGGTGTACGACTTAAGCCCCGCGTACGGGTGTGCGTCATTACCCCTGTTTGTAGGGAACCCTTGAACCTCGGACGTCCTCTACTTAAGCTATCAGTCCCTAATCCCCAGAGATGGAAGACATCGTACTTACCTATCAGTGTATGCAATTGTGCCACCAATATAACAGCAGGACATTACACCAGCATCTGGGAACCATTAGCAGCACCTGGGTGGTCTTCAGGGAAGACCAGAGCCAGCCAGTCAATGGAAACAAAGGAAAAAGATAAAAGAGTGAATGACATGTCATGTTGAGGTAAGGAGCGTGGGTAAGGAAAGTAAGGAACGTGGGCGAGAGAAAGAGGTATTCAAAGAAAGACTTGGGTTAGGACGGAAAGCTTACAAGTAAAACTTTCCAAGCTGCCTCTTTTTCTCTCGGTAGGCGTTGAACCCCTTGATAAGCATTTGCGAAGTCCACCCAGGATGCTGGCGCTTAATGCGCCTCATAGCTTCCCAAGCGCACCCCTCTCTGCCACAGGGGATTCTCGAATGAGTGTGGGTTTGGAGCATGTCGAACTGGTCGGAGCCCCACATCGAGATGTACTTCTCGGTTTCGCCGTCGTCGTTGGGTTCTGAAAGAGCGACTACCCTCCAGCCTTGGAGGTGACCGAACCAGGACGGAAAGATAAAGGAGTGTTCGGACCGGTCAATCCAGCGAGAAACAGGGATCACAGTGGTCTCGCCGAAACGAACGCGCTTCACGGGCTTGGCCTTGCGGCTTGCCGGAGCAAGCTTGGCAAGGGCAAGATCGATCTGTGCGATCGCTCTTTGAGCACGGTTAGCCATGTTTGGTGCTGGGGTGACCGGCTTGGTCGGCTTGCGGATGGCGGACTTGGTGGGCGCTGGCTTGCGGTGGGCGGTCGACGGGTGTCCGGGGGACGGTTTGCGACTGGTCGAGCTGGGCTGAGCCCAGGGTCGGTGCCGGGCCTGTCGAGCCGCCCTTCTTTCCGCGAGGCGGGAAGTAAGGGCCTTTAGCGCATCCACCACCCCAGTGGGAGCTGGGGTAGTGGTAGAAGGAGTGGATGGTGCTCTTACCGAGCGAACCGGGAGATGAGAACCCTGGCTCATCTGAGGAAAGGAACGGTCACCGGTCGACGAGGTCGAGCTGGTGGAAAAGGAGTGGACGCCGGGCTTCGAGGAGACCGGCAAAAAGGAGCGGGGCGAGACAGGAGGGTTGGCACGGTAGCGGACAGTTCGAGGGAATGAAAGAAAGGCGGGTGTCCGCCACCGTGTGATGGGCCTGTCGTCGCGGCGGAAGGGAAATCCAGGGATGCAGAGGCGAGCCATCTGTCAAGCCTGGTCAAAAAACGGAAAAAAAGGTAAGTAGAGGAAAGGCGGAAAAAAGAGAAATAAGGGGATCAAAAAAGCGCCGCTAAGCGTAAGTAAAACACCAAAGGTGAATGACAAGCGTATAGTGCAAATAGCAGGATACTAGCATCAAACGACCATGAGGTGTTGAAGAGAGGAAAAGAAAAGAAGAAGAGGAGGAGAGAAAGAAAGAAAAGAGAAATGGGCTGAGGGAGGGAGGGAGGGAGAGCATTGCTACCGAATGGCAACTGCAACTGCAACGGCAACCACTGTCCAGGGTTTTGTTAACTTGAACTACAGGAAGGAGGGTGCTGAGAGGGTAACTTCTTTCACTCGGTCTTGAAATAGTAGTATAGTATACTCCGTAGTATGAAATTGATATTGCCCAGTCTGCAACTAGACCTGATATCGTTAGATCCCGCACTTGCATACATTCCATGGGTCGTACTACTCTAAACATGCCGAGTAGGGCTGATATCCATTCATTAGTACCGAAGTGGCCATAGTACACCGACAGTATGTCCTATTTGGTAGTCCCCATGGAAACACTTGTGACTGTTTCCCTCTTTAGATCTTCTCCTGCCTTTCCCCAGTAATCATCTCATCATCGCCATTGCTGTTTTCTGACCATATATGCTAGCAACCACACTCCGGCCACAGGTAGGCAAAGTGCACAAGGCACGATGCCGAGTCTGTCAAAGAGCATGAACCAGGCAAATGCTGGGTGGGCGCCCCACTCAAAGTTGCCTAAGAATCTCAGTTTCTGGAATAGTTATCTACACTCCACCAATGATGAACTCGATATAACATCCTCCACAACAGACTGACCAGGATTAGGAGAACGCCTCCACTGAAGCCCTTGCCCGCGCCCCTATCTCTTGGGAACGTCTAAGACGACAAGCAGAACCGATCCAAAGCCCTGGAGAGGATCCGCAGAGATCTCCAACGAGCTTGCACCTCATCGTCATCGGCCATTTACTAAACTGATTCCTTCAATTGTGGCTTGGCCCACATTTGGTGGTGGGGTTGGGCCAGGGACAATATCAGGTATGTATATCCCCATACCCCAGGCATTGGATGGGAGGTAGGGGCGGGCCTGGTATATATGCAGTTAGTTCTTATTGTTGGCAGGTAATATTCCGATTTATATATATGTTAAAGATGGATCACTGACAATCGCTATTTTTGAGATCAAATCAACAATTACTACACCATGGGACATTACTGGGCTATGTTGGTGTGGTCGAGTCATACTACTGAGCAGAGGAGAACCAACACGAGTAAGTTATCGATGGGCTTCCAATGAGAAAGATAATCATATAGCTAGTCTGTTCCAGCAAGGGTACCGAATCAAAGGGGTCACGGCTGAAGTTATGAAATGATAAGACACCCCATTCCCTTGAGTCTAATAGCTATATATACTGGCGAAGTCAAGACGAGCTCTTGTTTTGACGCATTCTATGTTTTCTTCGTCAGATGTGGTTGGAGCTTTGATTAGCTTAACGTTGCAAATAGTAAAAATTTCACATCCGGTGACTGTAAGTGCTTTAACACAGCTGCGACTTATCGGTACCTCGACAATGACTTAATGAGCTATGACTGTCTGTGTCATGATCAAACAAAGAAACAGCAATTTTGAGGGTCCTGATCAGACAATGAAGTATACTTCCTCGATCCAGGTTTGATTCTAGTATATGTCTCTGAAAGTAACCTTGCGTCAAGGTTGAAGCCGAGGAGCCAACACTTGAAGAATCATTGCAGAGTGCCGCACTCCTGTTGAGGACTAGCCCCCCGTGAGTAACATGTCTCCATTCTGAAAACATAACCGTGGATATTCTGCAGCTGAACCTAGCGCTCACCCATTGATACATGGAAACATTCGACACGTCAGATATCCTGTGGTTTCCCTAATCAAGAACGGCGACTTTAAGAGAAATATAGCTCAGAACAGATGACCGGCGTCATTGACCTCTTCTCGAAGCTCACAGAGCCTCGACTGTTGTGTTGAAACTCACTCCTTGTCTATGCAAGCATAGTATAAACGCCAAGGTGAGAACCGACATAGAAAAGTGTTAAGACAGGGAAGTGTACTTTGTTTAGACAACTCAAGTTGTTACTTTGAGCGTTCTTCAATTAACATGAAGGACCCTCTAGCTTATCCTCATCTTCAACGTTCAGGTGGTTCGCATGATTTTGCATGGTGGAATGCAGTGTCCCTGAATAGGATAGAGTTCTCCTGTCTGACGGTAGGCTGATATAACTGCATAGTGACATGAGGATATACACTCTGATTATGTCCCTTTGCGGTTGTGATCTACACGCTGACTCCAGGAGGAAAGGGCAAAAAAACCTAGAATCACAAATATGTTAAGTGTTATAAACAAACCTTCGCCGGGGAGCTAGATGGCCACTAAACTAATACTCTACACCTTCAGGAAGTTCACAGACAAAAAACAGCTTTTAAATAAGGCTCTCAGCTGTGTCAGATTGGCTGCCTGTGCCTGCGCATATGTACGAATATGCCCTTCATTTGTCTGTTAGTGCAAAGTACCAAGCTTAGCTGGGTCGTACTCCTTGAAAGGTTGATTCTCTTCTCCTACATGTGGGTCGATGTCGTTTCTCGAGCTCCTTGACAGAAGGAGGCTTGAACAAACCCGGCGGTTTTGGAATCATGTAAACGTCCTCGAATTGTAAGCTCGCGAAGTCGTATGAGATAAATCGTATGCTCAGCGGGCCCAGGGCTTCGATATTGTAGTCCGTGATTTTGATGCGTTTATTTCTAATCAGAACCTCTCAGCAGGAATTGAGTCGCTGCCGAAGGTTACTGAAGAGCTCCACGATATGGTTGGGTAGCAGGCATGGTATAGCTATGGGAATAGCTATATAAGGGAATCACTCCCCGGAGGACTAATAGGAATTAGGAAGAGGGCAATGAACATGCAAGAGTTGGATATTATCTAGATCAGCATCGACACTAGTTCACCCCCGAGAACCACGATCTTATGAGCATTTAGTTACTTATGCACGCTCATGAGACTTGCTTCCCCTTCTGAATACCTTGGATATGTGCTTGGTACGACGTGAATTCAGTCTAAGGGGATGCTATTCCTATAACTAGGATACATTTTTGTATGGACTTATGTTTGCTCTCCTTTTTGTACGCTGCCATATGCTCAGTGTTTGAGCTGCTGGGGTTATTTAATATGAAAACTACCAGTTTTCCTACCCCGGTTAGATATACCTCTCAATGATCTTACCATATAGTATCTATACTATAATGCCATAGAATAGATGATAGAAGTACCTTGATAAGTATTCCTCCTGGACACTATGGATGTGGTATAGGCATTGCACCTCACGTGAGATTCCTCAGATTGGTGGACAGTGCGTAGTCGAAAGGACATTTGACTGTTACGTACCCAGGGCGCCCTTGCATACACCCGATAAATAACTGCGGGACCCGTAATAGGACTCATAGACTACTGTTGTCATAGCTTTATTTCACAGGATACATATAGATTGCTGGATAGTAAGGGTCTCATCCACTATATTAAATAGACCCATTTTCCATAGGAAGCCACTCTATATATGGCCAAAGCTCATGATTGTTGCTGTATGTAGAAATCGACCGTTTTGGGACGATCTCCTTCCGGTTCGGATTCGAGAAGAACTATATCTTATAAGGTTTCCACCTCACGCCTCCCTTCCCCACAGTTCGACGACTTTTTACCTTCATTAACGTCTCCTTTTGATACTTGTTACATAGATGGAGTGTTTGCCTGTTGTGGATTGTGTATCACTTTATGGTTGTATTATTGTATATCTGAGACGGATGTAGAATCTACTAGAACGGGGTAGTCGAATACTACATAGCATTGTGGCTCCTTGCGTTTCATTCATGTTGGATCTGGGGCTACAACGGTATATATTGTGCCAGTGGTTCGTGTGAGGTTAACCAGTGTGGGAACTAGGGTGGAAGCGTGTGGTGGGTATTATTGCTTTTTGATGCCACTATATATAGTCAGGGGTTAGGAATGTGTCATGTCATACTACATTTTACGGGGTAGGAAGTCACCCAAGTCGAGTTTGTACGTACAAATAACTAACATAGACGTCTCAATAAATGTGATAGAAGGTTACAAACTAAGAAAAGAACAGAAAAGGGGAAAAGCTAGAAGAATCATCAAGTGGTTGCGAGTCCTCACCTAGGACACTCGGTAGCATTACCTAGAGAGCAAAAACAACGAGATTCCCTTTCAAGCAAGAGCCTTTCGTCAGCACAGATGAGGCGTATATCTAGTATCTACATAGTTCGCGGTTTGTACTGGTGACCGTTGATTTTCTCGGTTTCCCCGTAGTTCTCAATACTGTGTGGATCCTATAGAGAATCCCGAGGCTGTGCGTCATTTGATATCATGCTTACCCTCCAATCAGAGTCCCACTAGGCGTAAATATTGGAAAACCCCTACCTAGGGATAGCTAGTGGTGTTTCGCAGGTTGCATCTGACATGGAAAAACCCCCTGTTCTCCATGTTTTAGCATGAGACAAGGTCAGTCTCACATGTCGAAGAAATTCGAACACCTGAAAGAACTATCAGTCAATAGTTGCAGATCCCTGAAACACAGGGCTGTTTGTTGCCTCATGCTCTCCCCTATTGGAATTCGAGAAATCCGAGATACTGTTGAGGAGCTGGTACTCTACTCTGTATTATTGTTCTTGTCTGTTGCCACTTTAAGGGGTGGACGTTGAGAAGGGGTTGTTTGTTTAGTTTGTATTGATCGCCTTGGCGCAGGGCGAAATTCGATCTTCCTCGAAATGTATGGAAGTCGTGAAACTCTATCGCGACCCTCGGAGGAAGACCAACAGACGGCGTCTCATGGATAGAATTTTTACCCCCAGAGCTGTATGGCCTTATAGGATCATTGTGGAAGTTGGTACACACACCATGGCATATTATCCCTGGCCATAAAAGGGCTCTGCGACCCGCATGCCAGTGAGACCGTTTCTGCCAGACAAACATGCGGATGCAAAGAGGCTACATCCGGCGGGCCGACGGGTGGCTATTGAAATTAAGAAAAACCCCGATAGACTTGACACAACTGAATTGGCTGGCTGTGCATACGAGGTAGCCCTAGAATAAAATCATCTAGCGAGATTGTTATGTATTGCATTACTCGTATGTGGGGCAATTGGGCCTCTGTGTGATGTATATGAGTGCCGGACCAAATAGCTGATTTAGATAGACTGAAAGGGACCACCATGAAAGAAAGTAAATATTTAAAAGAATTTTTTTTTTCTTTTTGACGAAATTGAATGTGTGACGGCGAGAAGTTTGAAGAATTTTGCAGTAATCTAAGGATCGGAAGTCTCTGTGGGTCAATCAAATTGATTGTGAGTGTGTTAATGGGGTTATCAACCCGGACAGGACAATGGCGTGTCGATCAGTTGTTGTGCCTGACGATTCTGCACATAATAGAAAATCATAACCGAAAATGAAAGCGTCGTGGTGTGAGGACTCGCCAGTCACGCACGGACATGGAGCATCAACCCAGATCCTTGGAACGACGGTGGTCTAGAAAGGTCGCAAACGCTAGCAACATTCCCGAGGAAGGGTAATTGTAAATAATTACGTCTCCACCAGTGTCAGCCTGGCCCTGGTATGTTTTGTTGCGGAGTCCGGGGGATGTTTCCTGGTACAGCCTCTGGGAAATATGTCATTGCCTCTTGTCTTGACGTTCTGGTCCTTTCGGGATCGCGTTCACAGATGGATTGTAATATATGTACCAGTGGAAAGTGTGGTTCTCTCCACTTTTCCCCTCATGGCATTCCGCGAGTTGGGCTTAAGCGCATACAGATAAATCTTGTCGCAATTTGTCCTAACCAGCGGTGTGACCATAGACGGACGGACTGACAGACGGGAAAGCGAAGAAGAAGATGAGCCTTCGGCCAGTGACATGATTACACATGAGGAAGTGGATGGACCTGGAGCCAATGAAACCCCGTAATTTACAACTTGATGGATCCTTGCATAGAATAACAAGCGGAAGGAACATTGACAGATGTAGGCCACAATCGATCAGGAGAACAATAATTGTGATGAATTGGACCTGTCGATACGGCCTTGTCTGCCGGGTACAAGAGTATTGCCTTTGTAACCTTAAGTGGTTAATGAGGTTAACTGGTAGCTTAGTTAGCATGAAGAATAGCTTCGTTACAGTTCAGCTGGGCTCAGCTGGGAAAAGCAAGGAATATTTTCTGATCACTCTAAATCTGAAATTGTACGTATGATTCTACTAGACTAGTGTATGTTCACTTCCCTTCTGCTGTACTTTGTATCTCCTGCCCATTCAAGCAATGGTTACTGATCCTGGGATATCAAATTAAACTCGGGATTTCCCCTGCACATTCCTCTTTCAAAGTACCCGGGTCATGCGGTAAAGAACTCGGGATGTATGGACAGGATCTAAAGTGATGAAAAAGCTCTGTTGCACCGTGCTACTGCAATAGTACACCGACCTGGTATCAAATGACCTTATCCCCTATCCCCCTTGCTCATATATCGCGAATCGCAACATGGCATACGAGTTACAGGGGAGGGAATAAGGAACAAAAAAGAAAAAATAATATAATATAACATAAAACAAAAGCCATACCATTTCTCATTGAAGAGTCTATGGCGCTACGGAGTATGTGCGATTAAACTCGATTGGGTTGTTCTCGAACAAAATATTATTTTCTAAGACCCATGAGAGGAGTCAAATTTGTTCTCTACTGGTCACAAACACTATTTAACCTCACGTTCAAAGAGGAAGAGGAACTACTTTATCGATCTACTTTCCGTTTTGTCTACTATTGATTTTTGTTAATCTCATTAGGCAATCTTGTTCATGCAGATAATCCGATTAGAAGTTGTCCTAGCCTGAAAATTCTACGGGACTGAAATTGATTATTCAATTGAAATAGACAAAACACGGTATGTCAATACATTGTAATTACGTGGTAATGAGCTTTTGTTTTATTTATTTATTCATTATTTTATTCTATCTTATATAATTTTTTGTATGATTTCTCGGATCTTTGAATGCTCCGGGTACATTCAAAAAGGAATATTGAATTCAAGAGAAACAGTTAGGGTTTACAGAAACTCTATCATAAGTACAGACCAGAGACTTCGAGCAAGGTAGAGAAAACCAGCAAAAAAAATTGGAAGGAACGAAAAGCCGAAGTAAACAAAGATGGGTGGAGCCCGAAATAGTAGTCCCAGGGAAGCGACCCAAAAATGATACATGGACAACCAAAGGCTGAAAGAGACTGATCAAGACTCGTCCAATCAGTTTCAGTCCGATATAAAGATATACACCTTAGACCTAGTATCTACTAGTGCTTTTGAAACTATTGGCCTTGATAATAAATTAATTTTCTTTCACCAGAAGCAGACTGTGGATGAGCCGGCCGGTAGGTCTTCAAAGAGATCGATGATCAGTGATCGAGTCAGCAAACGCAACATTGCTCCGATCGTTTGCTGTACCAGTAGACAAAACAAAGGCATGGGATAAGAGAAAAGATAAACAAAAAGAAAATTTCCTACCATAGTTGGATATATTGCTAGAAAGTGCGCACAGAATCCGTGGATTTTATTTTATTTTATTCTATTTTTTCCCCCTCCCTCTAATCTTCCATGGACCGAAAATATCTTTCGCCCGAATTTTCTGTCTGCCTTACTCTTTCACCCGAGGACCACCTTCAAGATCTACCTAACCTTTCGAAAACTAGTACTCTGAGAGACTAGACCGCCTAAGACCGTAAACAGGTAATAATACAAGAATACCGGAACTGTCTTGGAACAACCAAGACATTTTGTCTTCTTATATAATACTACTAGTATGTCGAGTCTCTCACACACACTCTCTTTGTTCACCATTTCTGGTGTTATAGATTTTACTGGGTAGCAGTGACATTGATTGTTGTGCTAACTCCGTGTCGAGAATCTTAGTAAATCCAACACTGCCCTTTTGTATCGGATGATTATCCCGTGAGGGTGTCAGAAAAATCATGATTAATCAATGATTAGATCAATCAGACTTTACTTGCATAAAATAATTTATCAGTATTGAAATAATCTTTTCATTCTTTTTATTTTTCTATATGTCTTTTTTCTTTTTTTCCCTCCTCTGTTTACACCCCTGGTTCTTTTTCTATTCTCCGTGCTTATTTATTCGTAATTGACTCCTGTAAAGATGGAGCGTAATGGTTTACGGAGCCGATTGTTAGTGGGCTAAATAAAGACTGTGGACACAGTCAGAGATTCAAACAGGAACAGGGCGAACTAAACTGTCGGCCCACCCGCAGCCCTTTTTATTTGATAGGACCGCAGGATCGATGCCCGGTCGTCATCGATGACTTATTACTACTTATTTGATTTGATGGGCATCCTTCTTTCCTAGACCTTACCTTGACGTACATTCATACATACATACAGTACCGCGCAACAACAATACTACTGTACGCCCCCTCTCTGGTTCTTGCGATCATTAGTATCACTTTTCATTTCCTCGTTTCCCTCTCTGCCTCTCTGACCTCAACAACCCCTCTCGACCCGCTTGCGATAACCCTCCACTTTCCAACACCAACACCCCTGCTAGACGCTGTGCAAACGCTCATCCCGCCCGTCTTACTCGAGTCGTATACCTCGCTGGTCTTTCCAAATAGACCCTTGGCCGCTGTCCCGTTCCCTGGCCTTCATTCGTTTCTTTTTGCCTGCCTTTTTCTACTCCTCGCCCATTAAGCGCTGTGGGTCAAGCATCGAATAACCCTCTGCATTCTCCGAGAGAGGTACACACCTCCAGCATCACACTGGTGGTTTTGTTGTTTTCTACTGTCTCAAATATGACGCCGTACTGGCGTGGTGCTACCCGGTGATGATTGCCTTGTAGTTCCGGCCGGTCAATCTGCAACCTCATCTGTGGCCTACCAGCTGTGAACAACGCATCACAAGCCCAGCACCCTCGAACAGAAAGGATCACCACCAACCATCTCGGTGGGGAATTGTACTTTTTCTTTTTTCCTTGTTTTTTTTTTATATTTTTTTTTCTTTAATTTTGCCTTTCTCTGTTGTTGTTTTGGTAAAGAGAGAGAATAGGTAACTCAAGAGTATTGAACGACACATTTACATTGACCATCTGCCTGGAAGAATGCAAGATGTCCGGCAGTGATGTCGAGCACGTTTCTTGCTTTCTGAACGGCAACCCTCGTGACCTCCGGCGCCAATCATCTCCGACTACCAACGATTACTTTTATGATGCCCCGACGGAAGACTCCTTTGAAACATCACTAACTGCCTCCTCTTCTGCCGCACCACCTCTTGCCAGTACCACATATTCCGCGCAACAGGGTCTCACAGACTCTCCAATATTGCCTGCAACCGCAGGCCTATCCTCGAACGACCGATCCTCGCCCGACCCTGACGACTACTACCGCCCACATCCACACACATTGGTTGCAAACGGTAATACTGCTGCTTGTTCAGGCGAATCTTTGATGGTTGAAGTCGATAACGCCGAAGTTGCCGAAAATCACCCGGCACAATTTCAACGAGTGTGCTCTGTGCCAGCGCACCCATCGAAGTCTGTGGAAAGCTCAGGGCCATTTCGCTCGCTCTCAGATTCATCGTACGGAAACATTGGGTTCGGATCCACCACCGGGGTACCGCCAGCGCGGGCGTCGACGGCGAGGTCAAGGCAGGTCTCGTTTAAGGATCTCGTGAACAAGTTCAACAACAACCAGGATCAAGTTCTCCCCCTACCGTCAACGTCTACATCCAAAACTGTTAGCCCGGCTAGCCCTACGGATGGGTCAATACAATTCAAGGCTGCTTCACGTCTGCAACAAACTCACGATTCGTCAATCAATAAAACTCCAATACCTCGGTGGAACACGATAGGCACTTTTGACCCAGATATAGCGTCAGAACGTTCTCTACCTCGGCTGAGGACAAGCGACATCCAAGATAACCGTCCCAGCTCTTCCAACCTTTCTCCTCAGCGGCCCCCGTTTGGCGAATTGCTTGCATTAGATACGGGTTTTGACAACTTGGGATATGGAACACCGTCACTTCTGCGACGTCGAGGTTCTGAAGGGACTATCCCGAGCCCAAACCCAGCATTTCTAGACCATCCTGAATCAGCACTTGGCTTGACGCCTTTGACTCCCACTGCTTGGTATCTAGGACGTACGCCATTTCTAGAGGCTGTTCATACCATTTCGAGCACGCTTAACCACCGAAGGACAAGGAGTGATTTCGCTGGAGATCGACCTGGAGGTGCGGCTGTGTGCCTTTCTGATACCCATATGGCGGTCCAGCCCCCCTTGCAGCCGCAGCCCGGGACATCCCTAGAGAGCCCACATTCCAAGTCACGCATTCCAATTTCTTCCCGCCGCCTTAATTCAGCTTCCGCCTCGGGCGATTCCTCGCCGTCTTCACCAACAAGAACCGAGCTAGCTTTCGGCAACCGATCTGCGCAGCAGATCGCTCTGCCGCCGAAAGGCGTTAGCCGCCTGCCCAAGCCATCCCCCAAACAGACGTCTAATCACGCCCGTGAACTGACCTACGAGGGCGAAGCAACGTTTGCGACACCGCCCCATGCAAGGCGGGAAGTGGCCCCTGGCAGGACCCGTCAGTACATCCCTGAGAAGGGTGCCCTTCTGGAGGCATACATAGCTGCTCCTCCGCCGAAGAAGTCACCGCCTCTCCGTAGTTCACGGCCCCGTCAACCCGTCTCACAAACTGCCCAAACGGCGCCACGCTCAAAAGTGGTGGAAACAGTTTCGAATTTTCAAAGACAAATTAACCGTGATCGTGAGTCACGAAACTCCAGGCTTCGAGAGCGACGACTGCCAGAATTGGGTAATGTCGACTTTGCAACCCGGCGACAGAGAATCCAGCAGGCTTTCAATCGCACAGTTGAAGAGAATGAACGAAAAGAAGAGAAAGCAGCAGAGCTCCGACGCCAGGTCAAAGCTCAAGAAGACACACAGCAGCCTGTTCAGCCTACTACACCTAAACAACAGTATACTGGACTTGCGGATGTGATTACTTCGGCACAGCTTGAAGATAACGTGACAGTATTCGAGGAATTTGGCGAGTGTGGACATGAAACAAAAGACATGACACCCGAGACAGAGGCTCCGAAAGCGCATCCACAGCTTCACGTCGATACAGACGTATCTTTATCAGAGAATTCCCGAAATACAACAGACTATCATCCGATGACGATGGATTCACCAACATTAGGCCACTCGGGGATAATTTTGAACAGCCAAGGATTTGAGTCGACTACCTGCGACCTGCAACCTGACTCCGCCGTAACAACAGGGTCTAACGAGACCCATACCACGGCATTTGATCCAGAACCTCAAGATGAGCTTTCCAAACAGAATCTACATGCATCGCATAGAACCCTGTTGAGCCAAATAATGCGTATTCGTGATTCTAGCCCCAGCAGTTCATCGTGTGACGAGCAAGATTATGGGTTTTCTGATAATGATGAGAAGGAGTCTATTCCCATTGTTCTAAGAGATGCGTTGGCTATCGAAGACTCTATAGACAGCAGTGAGAACCAAGAGCACCGTGATCTTTATATCAAACGGGGTGCGACTGATACCGAACCAATGAACCGGTGGAGTATGAGTTCCTGGTCTTCTTCCCTGCATCACGGAAATTCTTCGGTTGGGCAATGTGAGGGCAGCGATGACGATCTTTCTAACATACAGCATTGTGTCGAGGATAGCGAAGAGGCTACTACTCAGTCATGCTCTGCATCTTCGAGCATTCCGTCCATCATTGGTCATCCACTTCCTCCATTGTCCCAGACAGCCAGTGAGGTAACAGAACCAAGTAAAGAAGTCATATCACATACACTTCCTTACGGATCTTCGAACACACCCAGCTTGATAAGGCTGGGTGGGTGGGATTCTAAGCGTGTGTCTCAGCTCTACATAGAGGAGCTTGCGAGTGGCAGGAGTCATCCCCTTCCTATGCCAGCGATACGTGCGTCTCCAGAGCCGCCACATTCACGGATTGAGCAAAGGGACGAAGGGAGAAATGATAGTCTGACGGATGATCCTGTCCTAATAACGGAAACTGACCGTATCCCACCCTCAGAACGGATGCGACATCCCGCAAGCTTGTTTTTACGTGACGACTGGGAGCATGCGTCTCCATCAATTATGGATTGGATGCAGATAGCTGCCGATGAAGGATCAGCACATCAGGACCCCACGATTGACAACAGCCGGAGAATTAATGGTGTCCCAACATCGCGGCTAGCGACTCCTAACGCACATCCAAAAGGCGCCGACGAAGGCCTAGGTCTGGCAATCAATGTGCATCCACCTCAGGAGTTAGATAATGACGATGTCCCACCGCCTCCTATACCACGTCATGATCCTCCAGCTCCCCCCTCCGATACTCAAGAGAGTATTGTTCATCCTCCCCCACAGATTCCTGTGGTTCATCCCAACATCTTTTCGAACGCCATCTTCACGCCGCTGGGGCCCGTTCAAAGCACCGATAGCAGTGAAGACTCCTCTCTCCGGCGACTTGAGCCGACACCTTCTTCACAGACAGTGGACTCATCGGCAACCTCGTTGGTTCCTTCGACTTCAGAACACCCTCGCCCACGAACCGCGTCCCCAACTCCAGAGCAACGCCAACTGAAGAAGCGGCGACACGTCATAAAGGAATTAGTTGATACCGAATACTCGTTCGGGAGGGACATGAAAGTCGTCGATGATATTTATAAAGGCACTTCGAGTTCATGCCTAGACCTCTCCACGGAAGATGTCAAAGTGCTCTTTGCAAATTCGGACCAAGTCGTGCAATTTTCTATGGCTTTCCAGGACACTCTTAAGGAGGCAGCGAAAAGTGTTTATGTAATGCCTAAATCCCAACGGTGGACCAGCCGGCGTAACGCGCGAAATCCTATAACGAAGACGGACCAAGAATCTTCTACTGAAACTAGCACTTCAGACCTGGAGAAAGATAATGCGACTTTCATTGGGCAGGCATTCATAGCGCATATAGCAAACATGGAGAAGGTTTACGCCGACTACTTGAAGAACCATGATGCTGCCAATAAGAAACTTCAGACCCTGCAGAAGAACCCGAAAGTGGCTATTTGGCTCAAAGAATGTCGGGACTGGGCATCGGATCTCACAACAGCATGGGATCTAGATTCGTTGCTCGTCAAGCCAGTACAGCGGATCTTGAAATATCCGCTCCTCTTGAGTGAACTCCTTGAATCGACACCTCAGGATCATCCAGACCGTGCTGCGCTCATTAGTGCACTTGAAGAAGTTACGAACATCTCCGTTCGTATCAACGAGCTGAAGAAACGTGCAGATGTCGTGGGGCAAGTGGTTGGCCGAAAGAGAAAAGAGTCTGATGTCAGGGCAGGCTTGTCAAAGGCATTTGGACGTCGCACAGAGAAGTTGAAGCAACAGGTTGGCATATCGGATCTGGTCGAAGACAAGGAATACGATGCTCTGTCTCAGAGGTTCGGAGACAATTTCTTTCAATTGCAAGTTGTCATGCGGGATGCGGAGGGGTATACGCGTGAAGTACAGGGATCCATGGACTGCTTGGGCGAAATCACTAGCGCTATAGAAGAGTTTATCAAAGTCGCACCAACCGCTGACCATGAAATTGAAGGCAAATGCGATGAGCTGAAGACGGTTGTTCAAGGTGTATTGACAGAGGCATTACCCAACCATGTAAGTACAATCCATTGTGGAAGCATTGGTATCCAGCATGACTAACAATGTCCAGATCGCTGTCGTTCGTAAGAGCGTCATTGACCCAATGGTCACATTGCTTAAACTTCATGATGGACCACAGAGAGTGATGAAAAAGCGTGACAAACGTCTCATGGATTATGCCCGCTTCAAGAGCATCAAGGAACGAGGGGACAAGCCGGACAAGAAAACCACCGAGCAAGGAGAGCAGTTTGTAGCTCTTAACGAGGCCCTTAAAGATGAACTTCCGAAACTCTACTCTCTTACCGCCAAGTTGATGGAGGCTTGCCTGACAAGCTTCGTCCATATACAAACATCGTGGTTTAAAACTTTGCAGGACAAACTTGGCCCCCTAGTGGACTCGTTCCCGGACGATATCCAGAAGGTGATTGGCGATTGGAATGCGACCTTCAGCTTCTCTGAGGCACAAGTACTGTCGTTAGGCATCTGCAACGGCTCGTTGTTGGCAGACGCTGTTAACCTTGTCAATTTCAACACTCCTCCAGCAGGAGCAAATATTAGTTCGCCGCGGCGCCCATCAACAGTCAATAGTGCCAGTACTCGCGTCGGATCCACTGTGGATGAATCACCCAAGGCTTCCCATGATTTTGGCAGTGGTAGCCACGCTTTCCAGTCGCCAAGTCTTGATAGCCAGTCCCAAATCTCTCTTGGACGCAAGCGTGCTGATTCAACTTTCTCGGGTCGCGCTGCACCAGACTCGATTGAACTACCCCGGAGTCAAATGTTGCAACAGATTACTGGCTCCTCATCAGCTTCTGTACTTCAGCCCAGCTCTAATAGAGAGTCTTGTCCAAGCCTGCCTCGGTTGAGCCTTGATTCTCCATTCCTTGTCGACGTCATTGGACCTTCTGGGAGTAGCGACAAACCAACCGAAGAACAGCCGAACTCTCCTGGTCGGTACTCCGGCTTTTTCTCGTCCGCAATGCCAATGTCGGATAACCCACAAGACAACCCTCCCCAGGAGAACGAAGCACCTAAAGAGCCTGCCGTGCTATTCCTTGCTGCTAGTATCTATGAATTCAACATTGACCGTGCCCGACGAGAAGCCGGTTATCCCTACTTGACATACGTCGTCGGAGAGATTTTCGACGTCATCGCTGAAAAGGGCGAGCTGTGGCTAGCCAAGAACCAGGACGACCCTACTCACCAGGTCGGCTGGATCTGGAATAAGCATTTTGCGAAACTTTCAACCTAAAGTCACTATCTGATGGAATTATTACTTGTTTCAATATTGTACAACTTGCATGGACATCTCCAGCGTCATGGTATGCTGGGTCTGTTGGTCTTAGACCGGATCTAACCCAAACAACGTCGACGCTCCATAGAAGGCCGCCCTGGAGTTATCGGTCTTCGCGTTCCTCTTTATGATATGTGTTATGAAGTATTGGGGGCATTTCCTCGCATCCGTGTTTATTGTTTTTATTTTGGTCTGGCACCAGTCAACTCTTGGCTGTGATCAGGACATCTGCTTTGATTCTGCTTTGAAACATCTGGTATGTGTGGGGAAATATATGTTATTCTCTGCTTTTGCGAAGGTGTTTACGGTTTCTCGTGCTACTGAAGGCACAATCTATCAGAGACACTCAAATGTACGTTTAGATACCCCTTGATTTAGTTGTTCAATGGACTAGAAGTTAAACTGTAAACGTGTGGTATGCGTAAAAGCAGAATGCTAAACGTAGTGAACTACTTCTCATAGTGATAGGAGGGTACTGTAAGGTTACTCGTACCTAACCTCCCCTCGATTTTATGAATCGCACACGAGAAGAATAAGAAGAAGGAAGGTAAAGGAGTAAAGAGAAATGTTTGTATACTCCGAGGTAGGCGTCACGTGTACACCAGCCACAACCGAAGCCACAGTGACGTCGCGGGATTCCGGAACGGCTTCAATCGTATCGCCGCAAGGGGCGACTTCTCATGCACCACTGGTGGGAACGGCCTGTCACTCGGCTGTTGCTTTGATACTATCTTCTCTATCCGACACCAGGTAACTGGCTGTTTCGTCCCCGTTGGGATCATTTCCCAGGTTTCCTCTCTGTTCCTCTACAGACCACAAGTTGATCAATTCCCGCAACCACGACTTGTTTCATCTTTCGGATCGGACCATTCTCCCCTCGTCCGATAGAGAAATCCGCAAGGAGTTATAAAGCCAACCCGTTTCGCCCCCGGAAAAGGTAGATAAGGGCTCAGATATATGCGCCTGGTAGCCGTCGAATGCACAGCAATCGTTCCCCGCTCTCTACAACGGCCCCTCCATTCGGCAGAAGCAGGCCCACCAATTGCCACCCTCCCAAGAGATTCGTGGATAGATAATACAATTGAGCTTCGCGATTATCGCGTAAGATAAAGACGGGCAGGATGCTTGATGGCGGATTGGGCAAGCTGCACAAGAGGATGAAGCGGTTTGGTGATACGGTAGGTCCTGGGTTGCTTGGCTTTATCGTGTCGGATTCATGATGGAAAGCTTATCTCCCGCAGTTAAACCCCGATGATGCGTATTTGAGCTGTGAGTCCATGGTTGATTGACACTAGTCACTGAAAAGGATAATGTCTGACTAGACTGGAGCACACAGACTATGACATTCGATGTATGTTGCGGTTCTCTTTGCACTCGGTTAATAGAAGACCTTACATTTGACAGTGACGAGGGAGGATATGCAATCACTCAAGAATGACTGGCTCACAGATAATGTGGGTGTGATCACACCCTCCGATGGATCCTAGCTAATCTATCATAGATCATATCCTTCTGGGAGGAGTAAGTCGACTGGGCCTGTTCCACCATCGCCAAAACTGATTTCTTCAGATACTTGGAACGCGAGTTCCTCGTCAATTATAAATCATCCAATATTGTTCTTCTGCGGCCCAGCATGTCGTTCATGATCTTGCAGACACCCAATCCGCACACACTCCGCGAGGCCTTACCCGACTTCACGCGGACAACGCACGTCTTCCTTCCCATCAATGACTGTCGCAATGTTACTGAAGCTGAAGGCGGAACTCACTGGTCGTTACTTCTCATATCCATTGTTGATGGGATAGCATTCCATTACGATTCACTTCCTCCCGGAAACGTCCGGGAAGCCGGGACGGTGACCATGAAATTTGGCGCTTTACTCAACCGACCCATTCGATTCATTCATCTACAAGACTCGCCGGTACAAGAGAACGGTAGCGACTGCGGTGTATTTGTGTGTCTGAGTATGCGGCATTTGCTGCTGAAGAGGCTGTTGACTGCGAACGCCAGCGAGAAAGTTAGCATGAGTCTCGGCGGAATGAAAGTAGATGCCCGCGGAGGGAGAAAAGAGATGACCAAGATTATTGATGGCTTCCGAAAGGAAGGTGAACGACGCAGGTCGTATGTCGCTGAACAAGTGCATTGACGTGATTATGCTAACATTTCATTGAACAGAGCTAGTCTCAGCCCGCTAGGGAAGAAGTCAGCAAGCCCTGGCCCTCCACGAATTGAATGATAAAAGTATATCCGGATCCCAAGGGTTTATATATGAAAACAAATGGGTCGGTGAAGGCGTCAAGAGGATGCGGAGTTCAAGCATATGGATAATGCATACGTCAGGGAGGATATGGTTAGGAAATAAGGCGGGGACCTTATCACCTCACATTGTTCTTTCTCAGCATTTTTTTACGCTCTGATGGTTTCCCCTCCTTTTTCTTTCTATATTTTATTCTTATTTCTTCGTCTTTGTCGTGGAATGCATCACGTTACCAACTGCAATTGGCATTAACCATCATTATCGAGCCTACCATACTCTTAATGTTACATAATGTATTTTACATGGTGAGAAGCCATTCGGCTAGGACATGGGTAATCCAGGGATTTGACGCAAACGCCTCACTCCACGTCCTGTACTCGGTTATATTAGCGCTTTTCATGCAGCCATCAATCGAATCATTATACGCTCTTACAGGTACTAGAGGATCCTGACACGCTTGTGTGTGGAATCACTGCATTCGATATTACATCTTATGCCATCAAGTAAGTCCCAAAACCCTACACCTCAAACAGCAAGTACACATAAGCACCGTCACTCCCCTACATCACGATCAGCCCCCCACCTGCCGTATTTCTCCATGATGCGCCATTTCCAGGTTCGATGGCGCACAGCTCTACCCCAGTAATAAAACGGCACGGCCATCAGGATAACGACACCGGCAATACAGGCCATTTCTCCAAACGCCTTGCTATATCCTTCCAAAGTGATCCAGGGGTTGGTGTAGAATGATAAGAGGAATCCGAATGCCGCTAGTATCATATCATATCAGTTCTAGTTCCAGGGGAAGGGGAAAAGGTGTTCTTGATTCGTATGCTGAGCGGGAATCAAGAAGGTTGGACGTACCTTTGAATGCCAGTATGGAGACTGTTATCTCCCCCACGGACGGTCTATAGCTGTCGATAACGTACACCATTGCGACATTGGTAGCTTGCACGATTGCGAAGTTTAGTAGTCCCAGAGCTATGGTCGGGGCTATCCAGTGCAGGTTGTTGTTTATCCCGACGCCGTAGAGTACTAGTGCTGCGGGGGCGCATACGCCTCCGATAGCAATGGATGGGAGACGCATCTCGGGTTGCCGGATGCCGTCGTTGCGTCGTGTCAGCCAATCAGCCACCCAGTCTGATACCTGGCCGCCGAAGGCGATGCCAATTAAGGATCCTACTAAGCCGGCGATAAAGCAAAGCCCGCATTGCCATGGTGCAAAGCCATAGGTTGTCGAGAAGGCAGTGGCGAAATTGGATGTTATAGCCACTAGAAACCCGATCGTTACGGCGAAGACTAGCGATGTCCATAGTACGGGTGGAAGAATGATCAGCACGATTGGTCTGAGAAAAATGCGGAACAGAGGCTCGGATGTGTGGATGCCATTGAATAGACGGAGGGAACTGAGGTATGAAGGCTTCTTTCGAATCTGTAATGTCTCTGGCTCAGCATTTTCGTGATGTTCGGATATTACAGCTGACTTTGACGCAGTCCGCGCACCTACAGAGAGATTTGATGCGGCATCCCGCTCCAAAGCACTGTTACGATCGAATGTGGTTTCCGGGAACGTGAAAACCACGAGCAGAGTGACGGCGCCGATTAATGCAGTAGCCACATGGTAAATGTATCTCCAGTGAAGCGAGATTGTGATGAGCCCGTCGATTATTATGCCGGCGGCCACACCAACAGACAAGGCCGCTGTATAGAGTGACATGGCTGCACCTCTTTCGTGGAGAAAGAAGATATCCGTGATTGTCAATGGCCCCAGACATTCCCCTGCACCTGCAGCCAGTCCCATAATGATTCGGCCTGCCAATTCCACAGAGTAGGTTTTCGCAAACCCGCACCATAAGCCCGTCCCCACATAGAGAACAAACGAGATGACATATATAGGCCGTCGGCCGAACTTGATGATCAAAGGCATCCAGAACAGCATGCCCACTCCCTGCATGAGGGAAGTGGTGCTGTAGAAAAAGGCGACGCGCGCAATGTGGGCACTGGCATCTGAACCCATCGGACCAAGGAAATCGATGGTTGTCTGCTCGATTGCGACAGTTGGTCCAGCCGCAAGAAAGTTGCATAGTAGCACCGCCAGACAGACGAGAACCGCGATATAGTACCGGAATGCCGCCGACCTAGCCATTGGACACGGGCTGTTAGTCATATGATGTGGGGAAGTAAACATAGCGATTAATGGGGCCAACTGGGGTAGCTTGCCAATTTAGTGGGTCGTGGGGATCGTTCGATGGGGTCGGAATCAGAATAATCTCGTTTGTTTCATGATGTCGCAGACGCAAGTCACCCAGATTATGCTCTGGAGGGGCACCTGAAGAGGGATCGACTGCTTTCGAAGACATCGTATATTCTATGCATAAGAATACCAGAAATCACAATACATGATCGTTCCCCTAAAAACTCCTTTCCGTGGTTGGGATTGGGTATGCATTTAAGCAGACGTGAACTTCCGGGGGGAGAAAATAAACTAATGCCGCTAACTGAGCTTAATTCCATCCTTTTGGCACGCGTCGGGCCCACCGGGAGTTTTATTGCCCTCCTTCCCCACATTCCCGGCATGGAGCAGTGCTCAGTGCGGGGGTCAAACTGGAGTATTAACTAGTCACCCCCGGGTGGGGATCCAGAAGATACTAGTTAAATATGATTACTATGTCCTGGATCCTATGTCACGAACATAGAACTCGATTAAGACATCATGCAGATTATTTGGCGCAAGACAGCAGATGCTAACACCTATGAAGACGCCCGCGTGGGCCGCGTCTTCAACCACCGTCGCCCTCAACGGTATCCCTTGGCCGTGGTAAAGGCAAGTAGCCAGGGTGACATTGTGGCTGCCGTGAAGCTGGCCATTGAGAATAACTGTCGGGTCGCAATTCGTTCTGGTGGCCATTCGTGGGCTGCGTGGAGCGTCCGTGACAATTCGATCTTGATCGACCTGGGCAACTACAAGCACCTTGAAGTGGATGCGAAGAGGAGAATAGCATGGGCAACTCCAAGCATGACAGGAAAGGATATCAATGGTGTGTTGACCAAAGACTACGGGCTGATGTTTCCTGGGGGCCATTGCCCTGACGTCGGAATTGGTGGCTTCCTACTTCAGGGCGGAATGGGCTGGAATTGCCGAGTATGAACCACCCTCGACCACTTCTTTATGATTTACGACTAACCGTGAGGTATGCAGAATTGGGGATGGGCCTGCGAACGTGTTCGCGCTCTAGATGTGGTGACAGCCAATGGGGATTTGGTGCACTGCAATTCGCAACAGAACAGTGATCTCTATTGGGCTGCTCGTGGGGCCGGGCCAGGTGTGTTTCATTGTTCATTTGATCTCCAGTCAAACCAATTAACATAATGTCTCAGGATTCCCGGGCGTGGTGACCCGGTTCCATCTCGACCTCGTGCCGTACCCTAAAAGTGGCTTCCGGTCATCGGGCTTCGTCTACCCCATGAAACATTACCACGAGGCTTTCCGTTGGGTCATCTCAATTACACCAGATTTTGATAACGATACCGAAATTGCGGCTGTGGCTCAGTACCCAGAGGGACAAGATGAGATATGCCTGTTCATTCTATTCGTCACCATGAAGTCCTCCGCCGAAGAAGCGGAAAAGGCACTTGCTCCAGCCCAGAAGACACGACCACCAGGGGCTATTGTTGAGTGGTTCTGCCAGGAAGACAGTCTTGAGAACCAATACATCAACCAAGCCAAAGCAAACCCAGAGCGTCATCGCTATTGTGCCGATAATGCTTACATACACAACGACGCGGATGTTCCTGCTGTTCTAGAGGAGGCGTTTACTACACTTCCACATAAGAAATCGTTCGCTCTTTGGTTTGGAATGAATCCCTGCAGCCGTCGTAAGCTTCCAGATATGGCATTGAGTATGCAGTCTGACCATTATTTCGCGCTGTATACCGTGTGGGAGGATGAAAAGGACGATCTCCGGTGCCAGACATGGGTTCAGGATATCATGCGGAAGGTCGAACGGCATTCAGTCGGGGCGTATTTGGGAGATTCGGATTTTCAAGTGAGAAAAACTCGGTTCTGGGAGGATGACAACGCCCAGCGTCTGATGGAGATTCGTCGTAAATGGGATCCCACGGGGAGGATATGTGGATATCTGGACAAGGGGGATATCTCAGGCACCCAGGGGTTGACAAATGCACATGAATGGAAACTGTAGAATAAATCTCATATTTTAGTTAAATGAAACATCTCTTTCATCATTTTACCCTAGCTTCTTCCGCCTATACTGACTTAAAAGCCCTGACTCAACAAATCTTAAGAATGGAGTACTGCAACCGACAAACAAGCGTTCTACCTCAGGCCTCTCAGCTCCAGTTAGAGTCTCCACTCAATTTAGCCACTAGACATGCCAAAATAGGCACGTACAAAGTCAATTCTCTCTCTGAAGAAAAGTGGCTGGCTCTAGACCACCCCGGGATGTGGGGGAACAAGCTTTCCCCGCATTTACTCCTCAGTCTTAGTACCCTCCATCGCCCAGGATACGTACTCGGACGCGCGTCTTCACACGGATGTTCGGGCCCTCACCGGGCCACTCCATAAGATGGACTTTATCTATCGTCTTAGAATCAAGGATACCAAAAGCAAGGTTATCAAATATGATATCATCAGCCTCCAGTCGTACAGGCTTAATCGCGAACCATCTAGCACCTCAATCTCACCACACAATGGACGGGAAAAGCCTCGCCGACAAAGTAGCAATCGTCAGTGGTTCCTCATCAGGAATCGGCGCTGCAATTATACGAGAGCTTTCATCCCGTGGCGCCAATACAGTGGTGAACTACCCATTCGCGCATTTGAAGAAGGAAGCAGACAGCTTAGTGGCATCTCTTCCCTCGCCATCTATTGCTGTTGAAGCGGACATGTCATTGGCGACATCCCCACAGAAACTAGTAGATGCTGCGGTTTCAAAATGGGGTCGAATTGATATTGTGGTTAATTGTGTCGCGCTGGCCGTGAACAAGCCATTTGAATCACAGACTCTAGAAGACTGGGACTTGTTGGTCAATACAAACGGACGGAGTACTTTCCTCTTGACTCAGGCAAGCTTGTCTCATTTGATGAAAGGTCGTGGGAGGATTGTGAATATCGTCAGTATTTCTGGTCGTGGGCCTCCACCAAACCAGACCATTTATGCGGGAACGAAAGGGATGGTGGACTCTTTTACAAAATGCTGGTAGGTGCAGCTATGCCCTTTGTCCTTGTCCCATGTTCGTGATATAGACTAAGTGACGGAATATAGGGCCAAGGAGCTGCCACCAAAATATGGCTGCACAGTTAATGCTGTTAGTCCTGGTCCTACAAAGACTGAAGGCTTTGCGGCTGCCGGTGAAGACCAGATGAGGATTCTGCAGCCCATTATTGACCAAACGCCGGTTGGGCCGAGGATGGCGGAGCCAGACGAAATCGCTTTTGCGGTCGCGTTCCTGTGCGAGGAGCGTGCAAGATGGATCAATGGAGCTCATATTGTTGCATCTGGTGGACTTTTTATTGATTAAACATGCATTCATTCTGTTTTCCTGTCAGTGAAATCAGCGGTAACCTGGCGATTGAAATGGTTTTAATGACTTGAAAGAATACTAGACATGTTAATAGTTGTGTCCCTGCTCAGAAACTATGCTGAAATCACTATATCATGATCAAGGCTGAAGCACTAGTCCAAGTACACGAGGAATATCTCGAATTTCCATATTCTATCCTTGTAAGTAGAGCCTCTCAGATAGAGATAATCGGCATCGACTTCCCTATATTCTTCAAGAACAAAAGAGGGGGGGGGGGGAATGAAATAGGGAGTGGATGGGGTTGTTTCGGATACGTACCTGCACTTTACCTTATTCATAGTACATAATTATCAAAAGAGCAGAACAAGAAATGAAGGTAATCAAAAGAAAACAAAAAAAAAGAAACTGGAAGAATTGAAGGAGCAAGAAAATCAATATTAAGAATGTAAGGACAAGAAAAGAGAACATCTGACAAAGAGGACAAACAAAAGGGCCACCGCAGGCCTCAGATAAAATGTCTGACGCGATACCATTTCGCCAGGCGACCATTTGTTCAGATAAGAGTAAGTATATAATTTCAGATAGTATGGAGATATATAACATAATGGGGATAGCTCCTATGCTACTCCGTACCTAAATTAACTATGGTCGATATAAGGCTAACTGGATGTATATTTCAGGGACAGCACAATAACGAAGATACGATGACTACTGCAGATTTGATAGTATGCTAAAAGTTCAACCTAGTACACATAAAATAAGAAATGCAACTCAACAGTTTGAAAGTCCCGATCAAGCAACGTCTAAAAACAGAATGGCATCTTTTACTCGATTGGCCTGGCCCCTGAGACATCGGGAACACCTTCACCCTCAACAAGCTTAGCCCCTATGACCTCGTACACAGGCACTTCCGCTAGCCGAGAAATGACATGATGCAAGGTGGGCAGCTGCTCCCAGTCCAGAGCATCAATCTGGAAACTCGCCTTCTTGGTTGTGTACACCCTCTTCGGCATGGGCTTCGGCGTTGCTTCTGAGAACGGATCCCAGACGGCATGCTCCTCTGCCGGCACATTCTTATTCGCGCGGCCACTCTTCGGGATGTACTTATATGCCAGCATACCAGCGTCAGCCTCTCCGCTGATTCCTCCAGATTCAGATGACGGGTCAACCTCGACCAGGTCCTCAAGAAGGAAGTTACCCCAGAGCGCACCTTGCCAGCCAGTTCGGATGCGATAAGATGTCGCTCGGCGATAGATATCAATAGATGTGTACAGCTTGGGCATACCGAGCTCTTCCCGACCAGAGACGATTGGATCCGTCAGCGATTCAAACAGGATGGGGAGGTACGTGCCCTTCACGCTAGAGCCGTCTTTCTTGACATATTCGACACCGTGGACATAGAGACCAATATGACTGTATCCTGAACCACCCAGCCATTCCATTTTGTTCAGCGTGGTCTTCGCAAAGGACGCGTAGGCGACGGTGCCGGGCGAAGTAAAGCGCCAGCCACGCCGACCGGGTGGGAACAGATTCTGGAGAACTGTTCGGGATGTCTTGAATTTGATTGATGCAGTGGTGAAGGTGGATTCCGTCCCGTCTCTGGGAACTCCGAGGTGTGTTTGGCGAGGACCTGGCATGGGCCCGAAGGCAATGGGCATCCGCCAGTAGGGGTTAGGAATGCGCTTCCAGGTCCATTCACGGAGCTTTTGTGTAGAGTTATCCCATTCGTCGTGACCACAGTTGAAGTTGACGAACCCGTACACTATTGATACAATATAGTCAGTAGTGGTTTTTAAATTGAACAGAGAAGGGTCTGCTACTCACTATCAAGCTCGTTACCGTCGGTCCGATCTTCACCAAGTATCCGAGAATATTCTTGAACCTGGCTTGCGCGCTCGTACCGGATTTCATGGTAGAGCTGCAGTCTCTCTGGAATCTCCTCCACAGGGGTTCCTTGTGGAAGAACCACGGCAAGCGAGGCTGCGTCTTCAATTGCAATTCCTGCTCCTTGTCCCTGATGCGGAAGGAAAGGATGCGCGGCATCACCAAGAAGAGCCAACCGCCCGAAGTGCCACCTTGGAATCGACTCCATGTCTAAGAGTTTCCATACCTTCACGCTCTCAGGGTCGGCTTTGGCCAAGAGCTTGAGAATTGTTGGATCAAACGATGAGAAGATTTGAAGCATTTTATCGAGGTTTCCACTTTGATCCCACCCGTCGGCTGCCTGATCGGCCGACTCAGCCTCCGGGTGAATTACCACGAAGTTCAGGACGGAGTTGTGGGAGGTTGGGTACATCACAATGCGACGATCGGTTCCATACCACACACACAGCTCCCCGGGGTGTTTGACCAAAGGCGCAGTGACGGGGTCGTCAAGGGCGGCTTGCTTAGACACTAGGAAGCGGAATGCACTCTTGCCGCTGCAAAATGGTTTGATATCGCCTCCGGGGACCACTCTTCTTGTGATTGAATGGACTCCATCGGCACCAAGGACAACATCGCCTTCAAAATGCGCACCATTTTCCAAAGTGATGTGCGCGGCTTCAGCATCTACGCTTACCACTCGACTTGATGTCCGTAAAGGAATGGCTGGTCTTCCATCTTCGGCATTAGTTGCCACGCTCTTCAATTTGTTGTATAGGTCAATGCGATGGGCAAGTAACCATTTCTGTAAAGATAGTTAGAAACTGAACAAAGACAGTGTCTGTGGGGAGTCGAACATGCTGCCATAATTTGTGACCTTCTGAGAGCTCCATGGACCTCTCTACTTTGCCACTTGCAGTGTATTCCGTCAACTAGATCGGCTCGTTAGAATCATAATCAAAGAATAACATGCGTAGTTTGAATGATTACACACCCTGTCGAAAGTATTCGCACCGAATTCCTCTGCACATATCCCAAGACGTCGGAGGATTCCATTTGCGTTCGGAGCAAGATGGAGCGCAGCTCCAGTCTCAGTTGCCAGCCGCGATTGTTCAAATACCTGAAGTATATGTTAGCCTACACCATTCATACTTCGACAGTGGCGAAATTATGACACGCACATGTACATCGTGACCTTGCTTACGGAGCGCAATAGCGGCCGTCAATCCACCAATACCGGCTCCAACGACCAACACTTTGAGGGGGCGATTTTCGCTCCTCGAATTGGGAGTAACAGATGTTCCATTAAGCTGGGTCATGTTGTCGACACAGAATACACTGGCACGTGGCTGTTGTTTGAACAATGTATGAGAAGCGTTTGCATGCTTTATGTTATTTATTATATATTAGGAGTTCATAATATGGCTATTGAACTGAACATCGGGGATTGGGGCTGATCTCGGGCCCACCTTACCCGGGGTGGGGGACACATACAGTTGTATCCACTCTCAATGTATGTCCGAGGCTACGTTCATGCTGCTCGGGAAATTGGGTGTGCCGCGGTTTATGACAGGCATATCATCATTGACAAGTGAAATACTGGTGCTGACTGACGAAGTGGTGCGCTTGGCTACATCGTGTAGAAGTCATCCAATTACAGCTGAACAAAACATGTTTTGTAACTCTACTCTGAACAAGACTTTATGCTAGGACAGTAGGACTTATGAATTTCGAATGTATTGGTCTATCTATTGAGACAAAGTAGCTAGTAGCTGTCACAGGTTTCCTCTATATGCCTTGGGATTCTCATCATGATACAGCTTGATCCAATCATACTGATCATCCAGATACTTCTGTGCGCGTAAATCCCCAGACCGAGCATGGCCTTCGAAGTTCTCTGCTCTAGCTGCTCGTCCACAGAGCCTGCCCAGTTCACCACTAGCCTTGCTACTCTCTACCTCCTGATATGTTACTGTTCTGAGATACTTTCCAACCCAGAGACCACCGGTATATCTAGCTGCTTTCTTAGTAGGGAGCACGTGGTTGGTTCCAATCACCTAAGTAAAGGATATCAGTCTCAGGCTCTGGAAGTAATAAGGAGATATGAAAACACAATAATACCTTATCCCCGTAAGAAACACACGTCTTCTCACCCAAGAAGAGCGCTCCATATGCTGTCATATTGTCCAATGCATCCCGAGGCCGTTTCGTAAAGATCTGAACATGTTCACTGGCGTATTCATCTGCCAATTTCCACGCTTCATCAATTGTGTCAACAACAATCACCTCGCCGAATCGCTCCCACGAAACACTTGCCACGTCCGCAGTTGAAAGATGCTTGAGCAATTCATTGATGATCTCGATGGCTTTCCGGCCTACTCTTTCCGACGTAGTAATTATCACTGCGGGAGAGTCAGGCCCGTGTTCAGCCTGACTGAGGATGTCAGTAGCGACGGTGAAAGGATCCGCCGTATCGTCTGTCACAATCAAGATTTCTGTCGGTCCGGCGAAGAGGTCAATCCCGACCTCGCCAAAGAGCTGTCTCTTTCCCTCGGCGACGAAAGCATTTCCGGGTCCGGCGATGAAATCCACTTTTTTCATTGTCTCGGTACCAACGGCCATTGCAGCGATCGCCTGAACACCACCAAGGAGATATATCTGGTCGGCACCAGCAAGGTGCATGGCTGCAATTGTGGCGTGAGGTACCTTGCCAGCGATGGGTGGAGTGCAACCCACGACGTGTGGCACGCCGGCAACTTTGGCAGTTAAGATGGTCATGTGGGCGGAGGCAAGCAGAGGGTAGCGCCCTCCAGGGATATAGCTATTTATTAAGTTAATTCTCACTCTTATGCGAGATCTCTTTATCTGCACTCTTCACTTACGCGCCGACAGAGTTAATGGGAAGATTCTTTTGGCCCAGAACAACGCCCTGGAGGAACGTTAGCAAAGTTGAGTCTCCACTGGGAGATTGCTTTGGTCTTACAGGTTGAATCTCAAACTCAAAGTCCTTCAGAGACTCGCGCTGAGCTTGTGCAAAAGCACGCACATTCTTCTGGACCTCCTTAATGTCGTCGATGGTCTGCTGGGGACAGGCCGCGATCGCGGCATCAATATCCGCCTGGGACAGCTTGAACGAAGCCGGTGACCACTTGTCAAACTTCTCGGAGTACTTGCGTACGGCTGCATCGCCATTCTGTCGGACATCGTCTATCACACCCTTGACGACTGAACTGACATCAATTTGGGGAGTGGTAGAGACGGCCACGTTGTTTGACCTTGATTTCAGATGGCGGGCAGGCATGATGGCAGTGGTGGTAAAAGCACAAGGGAAAAGAGTAAATTTTCTTTATGTTTGTGTTTCGCTATATCCTTTCTTAGTACAATGTGGATTTTATTTGTTTCTTATGGACGAGACACAATGTTCGTCCTGCATTAGATACTCCTCCACCGGCTCCACCTCCGAATGGGCAGGTCGACAAGGCGAAGAGAGGCCGGACAGAAGTCCGAAATGGCGCGGAATTCGGAGCGATGTCATTAGAATCAATCTCACCCAAAACAATTTAGCTTAAAGGAAGGTTTTTACTACGTTTGTTAGATCGAATTTGTCGATTTCGGGGCATACCGTGCCGTAGACAGACCCAACCGCAACATCCTAACCAGAACGACGTTCATTTACAAGAGTGATCGGACCATTCACAAATAGAAATAATAACATTGGAATTGTGTAGTTTAAAGGATTCTGCTTATTGTACTTGTTTCTAATCCCTCAATCCCCGTCTTCGCTTCCTTCACTTCGAGGGCTTCACGTCATCCATCCCGCCGCCATAGTCCTCCTCCAGCGCAGCTCCATTAATGCGCAAAGGCTGCGCCTCCTGAAGAACATACAACATCCGCGCCCAGTTGGTTTCACTCGTATTCCTCCATGCGTGGTTTGTCCCGCGCTGAACCGCAATGTCGCCTCGCTTGAGCAATCTCGTCGCTCCCGAGTCCAGCACCAGCTCGACCTCTCCCTCAAGCACTACTCCGTAGTCCAGACTCACGGTCCGATGCATGGGTGAAATGGACCCAGGGTTCATGTCCACAACTCGCAAGACCGTGCCTCCGGGAATCGTAACACCCGGGAGATCCTTCAGCAACGACCCATAAACATCGAGATCCTTCGCGTCGCTTAGATTGACGGGGACTTCGTTCGTCCCGTAGGCAAGTGAAAACCGCGCACCGTTGGCGAGCTGCTGCCATTCGAGGGGTTCAGGGATTCTATCTTGGAATCCGGTTGTTCCTTGGTCGTCGTGGTCGGTGATCACGCGCTTGATGGGGCGGAGGCCGTTGTCTTGCATTTTTGGCATATATTGATTTGTGCTTCAGATGAATATAGAAGTGTAATGGGGAGTGAAGATAGTCAAGTACGGATTGGGTGTTGTACCCGACAAGGAGTCATGGTCAATTCACTCTTAAATCCCCTGGTCGCTTCGTTAGTGAGGGTTCTCCAGGTGGAGCCGATGTTCTGGTCCGCGGGTGGAGGAGGGTCATCCGATCGTTTGAATACTGCACCTATATATTATAGAATCGTCAATACACCCGGTCCCGTAGATATATATATACTTTACTGAAGACAATGTCTCCGAAAGTTGCATTGATAACTGGGGCATCTCGAGGCGTTGGGGCCGCTGTCGCTCGTGCGCTCGCCGCCGACGGCGATACCAGCATAGTGCTAAACTATGGATCCAACCCAGAGCCCGCACAAAGTCTCATTCAAGATTTAAACTCTTTGGGCGATAATAATGTTCAGTCGACAGAAAAACCTCGATTCCAGGCTCTAAAAGCAGATATGGCAGATAGAGCTGATATTCGTCGGCTAGTCAACCAAACGGTTCAGGAAATGGGCCGCTTAGATATAGTGGTCTCGAATGTTGGCTGGACAAGAATGACAGATTTTGCGAATCTGGAAGAGGCTGACGATGAGGCTGACTGGGACCGGTGCTTTAACATGAATGTCAAGAGCCATTTTTTCCTGTTCCAGGAATGCAGGAAGTACCTGGAAAAGACGCAGGGGGCGTTTATTGCTACAGCGAGTGTTGCTGGTGTCAAGCCAAGTGGTAGCTCTTTGGTGAGTATCGTGGGTGATGATGATATTGACCAAGACTATTTGCTGATATTGGCGCCATAGCCGTATGCTGTAACGAAAGCTGCCCTTATACATCTCGCCAAAAGCCTGGCAGCCATTGCGGCACCAAACATTCGAGTAAACACTGTCTCGCCCGGTGTCTTGCTTACAGTATGTTTGTGGTCTTTCGGCTTTATTGACATTTGTTAATAATAATCATAGGACTGGGGGCGACAGTTTCCAGAAGAAAAATTGGACGCCGTGCGTGAGAAGAATGTCTTGAAGCGATTCGCCACACCGGAGGTAAGAATATAGATATAGAGCACCCTGTACGACCCTGATGCGCAGGTCACTAACCTGATATGCTTTAAAAGGACGTTGCAGAGCAAGTCAAGTTCCTTGCGAACTCCAAATCCATTACCGGGACGAATGTTGTCATTGATGCTGGGTTCTCATTGTAGATATACTATATAGGTGCATGCAATATAGAGCTTATTGCTAGAATGCTTAAGCAAGTCTTCTCTTATCAATGTCTGGTATTTTATCTATATATAAACCATCCAAATGTTCTTATACGGCATGTTACTTGCTAACATCCCGTAATTTCTCTATGAGATGGACCAAGTTCTCTACCAAAGGCGGTTCCCGCTCACCGTAATGGTTTCTATGCATTATTTGGAGAACTAGCTCCAAAATGGCGCCAGGTTCAGCCAGAGAGGCAGACGCTATATGCGGCTGAACTCCATGCAAAGCAGGGATGCCACGCTCTAAAGCGATATAGCGATGCACACCTTCCGTATCATCGCCATCAAGCCATACTATGTTCTCCATATTCATACCCATGGAATCCGGCCGGGACACAGCATTATCTCCAGTTGCATGGGAGATTGCCATGCCATAGGCCCAAAGAGTCAAGCTAGCATGGTACAGGGCAACGGCCATAAAGTCCCGCAAACGTTGGGAAGGAAGAGCTTTGAGCTCTCGAATGACCTGTCCAGCATGCCAGAGTGCTTGTCGGCATTCTTTACTTTTTGACCAGGAGTGAATCGACGGCGGAAATCCTGAGGTCTTTTTGGGATCCTCTAACGTGGCAAGAATCTGGACATCCTCTAGCGACATGTGCATGTGCATCAAGATAAGGTTCAAATGGAGTTTGCTTTCGTTCTTGTATCCCATATGGAAATACTTTAGCATCTTGACAAGCTCCTGGTAGCGGGATACCATCAGGATCCCATTATCCCAGTACCGAGATTGTGCCGCCAACAGAATACTGAACTGTCGATATTCCCAGACCATTCCCCACATGGCACAAAGTATAGATAAACATGAAAGGGTAGTGTCTGCCACGGCTTTGCTGCATTCGAGGAGGTCAAGGTTTGCAATGCACTCCAAAAGCGTTGGGATCCGTGTTGCGCCCATAGCGAAGCGCCCACAGTACAATTCTTTCCACTTTTGAGTTGAGCTCGCAGTCCAAAGATCGCGAGAACAAGGAATATAAAGTGAAATTTCACCATAGGATAACAAGGGATTTGTGAACAGAACCATGGACAATTGAGCGTCGTGTTGCAGCAAATTATAAACGAGACGCTTGAAAGACTCTTGTCGCACCCAGGAACGCCATTTACTATCGAGGTTATCACTTGCATCCTCTGGGCTAATGAGGACAGGCGGATATGCTGAATGATGGAATAATCCTCGGCGCCGAAGAATTGTAATTAGAGGCAGGCGAGAGCTTTCACAGATTTCCATTTTTCGATTATTACCGCTCCAGAGGCCGGTTTCTAAGCAAAGCATATATGCCTGCAATAATTCAAGGTTATTGATCATAGTATTATCGCTCTCAAACACCACAGGAAGCTGGTGGCGGACGACCTCCTGCATTGCAAAGCCCAATTTCTGCAGTGAAGGATCTGGCGTTAATACAGCTCCCATAGCTGCCATCGCAAGCAAGAGTTCAGGCCGGGTTTGCTTTGGAGTAAATGTGGCAAGATGGATCCACGATTTGGCGTTCGACCTTGGACTTGTCAGACAATACCGGATCAGGATATCTAGCAGTTCAACAGAGGGAAAGGACAGAGTGGCTTGGGAAATTGGATGTTTCATCTGACTTAAGAAGATACTTAGTATCTTGTCGCGTGAGGCGAGGTCTAGGCTCTCTGCATTGCAATAACTGTCCATATCGATGAAGTTCCTTGGTGTCGAGTTCTGATCTGCATGAGTGGGCAGTAATAGATTATTGTGTTCGGCATATCCGTGATCCTGCGGCTCAGGGACAAAGTGCCATCGCAATCGCTGCATAGAGCGATCATTGGGTGTGCTATAGCTTGTACCTGCCGCACAGTCCCCGAGGGCAGAACCGGAAAATGATGGAGGGGTTTCATGCTCGTCAAACTGAAAGGGGATTCGGGAATTGTATGATTCTAAGAAGCTGAGATCAACCATGCTAAGATCGAGGTCTGTTTCTAATCCGAAGGTAATCAGTCCCCTTGGCGTTCTAACGCCACTCAAAGAATCCATAGAGAGACCAGCTGTAAGTATATCAACAGAGTCTGGCGTTATAAGGTCTGGATAGGCTTTTGTTAGCGACGCCGAGACATCGATTTCTGGATCGGTCGGAGCATGGTGAGACGGGACCTGGGACCAAATATCGGCTGCTGGTATTTCTGCTGGAGGACTGGCAGACATTTGATACAGTCGATCGTTTGTGATGTCAGGCTTAGACGTGGGGTTCCTCAGAGAGCTTGGGTCACCGCCTGCATGCTGCATCTCAGGGATAGTGGGTGAGGTGCTAAGCTCATCTATTTGCTTCGGGGGAACCTTGCACTGAATGTTTCTTCGCTGGCATCGTTTACACGGTTTTTCCTCGTCACATCGGAGGTGGTCCTCTGCACAGGCAGTGCATGCCTGAGACGCCCGGGCAATCATGGTAGTACTACAGCCATTCCGACGGCGCTTCTTTGACACAGGCCCATCTCCATCGGTATTGTGGAGGGACGAATGCCTATTGAGAAGATCTCTAAAATGAAGTTAGCACTCCATTGCTCGTCTTTTCAGTCACTTGGACAAGTAAATCTCACATCCTCCCAAACCTTTTGCTGCAGACTGGGCATTTGTAAGGCTTCTCTTGTGTGTCTAGCGTCCGAGCGTTAAATCTTCGACTATACAGCAGCTGAGAATAGCGAAGGGTAACTTACGGGACCGAACATGGCGGGACAGATGATCAACTCGGCTGAATGATTGAGAGCATGTTCCGCACTGATACAAGTTACGATTCAAAGGCCGGGTACCCGGGGCGGATCTGGGGGAGGTAAACGGGGAGGCCATGGTCAGGCAATATCCAAGGCTGCATACAGCCCGAGTGTGGAGTGCAATTGGCACCTAGTTAAGGGACACCAACTTGCCAACTTCTGGGGACCCCGCAATTCCCCAGACCTCGGGTACGGACGCCACAGCAATTCGCTGCACATTATTTTGGCTCAGTGCGACCTCTCTTGGTGACCGGCGTTGCGTAATAGCGCTCGGGAAGGTGGAGAGCAACTGACCCGAAACCTATATGACAGACGCCCACTTCGGGCTAACTCTCAGCGACCGCGCACTGTGGGAAAGTAAAAGAGCCATGTCTCCACATGCACGGTCCACAACATCCCCAGAGGCATCATGGACGGACTTCTCTCATCTGTAGGAAGCAAGCCATGATAGACTGAGCGACGGTGCCTCCAGAGGTCGCAGCAGCGTTGATGCACCAGTGTGCTTATTTCTGAGGGCGTTAGGATGGGCTTAGTTATCGCGTCCTTAGTTCTTGGGGCTTGGTTGGCTTGAATCGCCTTTCGTGGTTGCAGATGGTTGCGATAATATTATTATGTTGATGGTTGGCTCTTTGGACAAGCTTCTATAGTACCTGTAGCCGAAGAGCATAGCGTAGGTAGTAGTACACTTGATTTACTACCTCTTACTCTGTCCTGCAGCTAGAAGCGGCGCTGATCTAAGCTTATTCCGGGAAGTGGACGTCCTCAGGCACTTTATCGTTGATGCCTGTGATGCCATAATTTACCCAAATAAGGTTAGGCGGTGCTGTCCAATCGCGCGTCGCGTCCGCCAAGATCCCTTTCAACTTGTACTGAGTATATGCCACACCAACCAATCAGTCTCAATCAACAGTCTAGCTTACCACTATGTAAGGTTTCTTATTCAGGGTATCTTTATCATGGGTAAAAAACGGAAGAGGCCCTTCAAGAATGGCCAAGCGCTGGAGGACCTGCCGCAATTATCCTTCCAGACCAGCACTGTCCCCGATGAAGATTCATTGGAACAAACCCATCCAGTGATCTCCATATACTACCGACGGGTTGTGACACTGAGACAGTATCTCCTTGAGCGAATACCTAAATCTTCCAAATCCCGCCGCAGAAGGATTGCGTCTGTGCGTAGCCACGACCCGAGTGGTGCTGGCTGTTCAGGAGACCAGGATGAAGAGCTGTCACAGTTATTGGATACAACTCTAGTAGGCATACTAAAAGAACCAACTGCTGGTTGCGATCAGGAACGACGGCGGGAATTAGCTGAATTCACGGCATCGCCGGATAGATCGTTACTCACCAGTACCGATACTGGACCACCTTGTCCTCAAGCAGAGGTAAGATGTGATATGTGATCCACAAGTTCTTGAACAAGCCGTCATAATCTCCATCCGGACTTTTTTCCTGGTAGTGTGGTGATTCGCATAAATACCTTTAACGAGAAATGCCGACTGATATACATTATCGCTGCGGAGGCTTCTGGCTGACTCCATATATAGATTGTGGATTACGTTGTATCGACGCTGTTCAATCGCAGCGCATTCTCGTATCAGAGGCCGAAACACATTTTAACCCATGGATTTGAACGAGCGAACGGACTGCAAGCTACAACTCGGAATGATACTCTCGCCTGCAGTCTTCGTGGCATAGTAGCACGATTCCCAAACAAGAATGTCCAGTCCCTTAAGCGCGCTCCTTGGACCGACATCCTTGGACTTCTGGGTAGCAATGGGGAAGACATAATGACAAGTCTCTTATTCGACTGTGGGGTATTTACTGCCATAGATTGTCGGAAAGGCATCTACTATCAATTGAGCGGTAAGCCATGCCATTCACGCCCTACCGAATGACTACTTATGCTCGAATACAGGTATTCCGCTATCAGATCTTGAACCAATGAATAAGCTAGTTGAAACGCAAACTCTGAATGCTAAGGTTGCACAAACTACTATAAGCAGTTCTTCACGGCCAGTGGGAGTCGCTGGAAATCCTGGCCCCAAAAGCAGAGCAGAGGGCGGTAGGAGTGATATCTCCAAACCAAATAGCGTAGTGCTCTTCCGACGACGTATGCTTTATGCGCGTCCTGCATTCGACGCGAAGGGGCAAGTTCAATTTGGATTGTCAAGCCGGCGTAAGTGATTTCGAAGCCCATGTTGTGGATAAGGCATCCTATTGACGGTTAGAGCAGACGTCCTGAATCGCTTCCCCTCTTCAGATTCATTGTCACAGACCGTGCATGTTATGAAATACATCTTCCCCAGGCAATTTGGTCTGCACAACGTGTTCACATGTCTGCCTGATACCCGTATGTCTACTCTTCCTGTCAAAGATTACTCCTCTCGCGAGGAAGAGATCGCCCAGTCTGAAAAGCGGAGGTAACAAGCCCCAGTGTTCCGCAAACTATCTTGCCAAGGCTGACGAGAAATGCAGTGGATCGACAAAAATACCCAAAAGGCTTCGAGGCAGAGCCTTAAAATTGGTTCAACAGTTGCAAAATCGTCATGAGAGATGCTCATATGGAGAGTTGTTACGCTATTATTGCCCACCGCAGGTTTGTCATACCACCTTTCTTCGTAAAAATAGCACTAAGGTCTTAGCGCACTGGTCCCTGGAAACTTGGTCCTGCCGATCCCCAGTCTGCGACTTCCAGTGCAGAATTGGGATCATCAGCATCAGGACCATTGGTAACACAATTGCGAGATCACCATCAGCATGTAGCAGCTGATCATGTAGCCAAACCGACGGAAACGGCTCCGTTTCTACCGGAAGCGCAAGGTCATGCCATCAAAACGAACGTTATGAAACCGAAACTCAGTCTGACAGACTATGCAACACCAGCTTCGTCAGTATCTGCTTTCTGTCGAGCAGTACTGCGAAGCTTAATACCGCCCCAATTTTATGGCATAGGTCAACATAAGCTCAACAATCAGAATGTTATCTTCAAACACGTCGATCGATTCGTGCGCATGCGACGGTTTGAAAGCCTAAGCATCCACGAAATCTGCAAGGGGATTAAGGTTTGACTATATTATAATCATCCTACCAGAGGCAATTTGCTAATGCGAGTGCCTTGTAGATAACATGCATACCCTGGCTTGAACCCCCGGCGGTCCACGACCAGAATTCTCCAAAGAACAAAGTTTCATTGTCTGATTTACAAAAACGCACTGAAATATTACACGAAATTATCTACTACATATTCGACTCGATTCTGATACCTCTTGTACGGGCCAACTTTTACGTCACTGAATCTCAAACCCACCGCAATCGCTTATTCTACTTCCAGCACGATGTCTGGCGTCACTTGACTGAGCAGCCCTTGGCCGACCTGAAGCTTTCTACATTCGAGGAACTGAAGCCAGACAAGGCGGAGCGTATGCTCGGTCGTAGGTCTCTGCCATATGGTACCTTGCGGCTCCTTCCAAAGACAACGGGCATTCGCCCAATTCTGAATCTACGACGACGAATGTTGGTAAACAACAAATGGGCGGGAGGCAAAGGTCGCTTCTTGGGGCGAAGTATCAACTCAACCATCACCCCTATCTATGGCATTTTGAACTACGAGAAGATGCGGAAACAAGACGACCTAGGCTCGTGTTTATTTTCCGTAGGAGATATTCATTTGCGGCTCAAAGCCTTCAAAGAACGCCTGCTACTACATTACCACGAAGCTGGCTCGTTGCCGGTCTTTTATTTTGTCAAACTAGATATCCAGTCTTGCTTCGATACAATACCTCAGGATAAACTGGTCCGTCTCATTGAGGACCTAGTATCCGAAGAAGCGTATCACTTCACCAGGCATGTCGAAATGCGCCCGCCAGATGAATTTGGTAGCATGTGGCCGATGCGCGAAACAAGGCAGAGCAAAGCTTTCCGCAAGTTCGTGGCCAGAGCAGCACCTGCTGCGAGACCACAGCATCTGACGGAAGCAATTAATAACGGTGGAACTACCAACAGAAGGAACACGGTTTTTGTGGATACGTCGGGACAGAAGGAGTACGATACTGAGGATTTGCTGGATTTGCTCCACGAGCACGTCCGCAATAATCTGGTGAAACTTGGCAGGAAGTACTTCCGCCAGCGTAATGGTATTCCCCAGGGCTCGGTGCTGTCTAGTATCCTCTGCAACTTATTCTATGCAGAAATGGAGCGCGAAGTTTTAGCGTTTTTACAGTCGGATGAAACGCTGCTTCTGCGTCTTGTTGACGACTTTTTACTGGTCACCTCGAATCCCGACCTTGCCAAACGTTTCTTGAAAGTGATGATCAAAGGACAGCCTGCGTATGGTGTATCTGTCAACCCAGCCAAGAGCCTCGTCAATTTCACCGCTGCTGTGGACGGGACTCATATCCCTCGGCTGGTTGACACTGCACTCTTCCCCTACTGCGGGAGCTTAATTGATACTCGCACTCTAGAAATTCACAAAGATCATGACCGCATACTCGAAGGGGGCGACTCTGCTGCCGAGACCCTTGCTAACTCCCTGACCGTCGAGTCCGCACGAGTCCCGGGCCGTACACTGCACCGGAAATTGCTGACATCCTTCAAGCTACTCATGCATCCTATGTACCTGGACACAAATCATAATTCGCTTACGGTGGTCCTTTCAACTCTATATGCGAACTATCTAACCACCGCTATGAAGATGTATCAGTATATGAGATCGCTCCGGGGTCGAGCGCACCCTTCGTCCGAGGTGATCATTCGGATTGTTCGAGATACAACACAGCTCGCACATCGACTCGTTCAGGGCAAAAGGTGCTGGGGTCAGCGAGATGCAACCGTGGAATCTTCGTCGTCCTCTGTATGCACCGTGCAGCATTCACAGGTTCAGTATCTCGCAGCAGCGGCGTTCCGGTTTGTGTTGAGCCGCAAACAAACACGATACACTCTTGTGTTGCGCTGGTTGGAACTGGTGTTGAAAGGCAGTCGGCCAAGATCGGATGCGAAGGCTAAACGGCTAGCACAAGTAGTACAGAAGGGAAACTTGATGTATGGTAGCTGGAGGTTTTGACTGGAATGTACAGCCTTACCCTTGAGCGTTGAGCCGGGATTCAGTCGCAAAATTTTTAAAACTTGATCTCCACCGTCTCACTTAGTGCGCATCGTCTAATGTTGTTGACTGATGCGTGGTTTTTGGCATAACGGTGTGGCCAATAAATAACTGTTCTAGATAATATGGGTACCGTTCACTAACACAGGTGGGATCATAGTGCCTTCCATAACTTGGTATTGTTGTTATTTATTTATTTTCTAGCGGGTCCCAATCATCTCCGTAGTGGGAACTAATATATAGAAGAAGCGAGAGGACTCAGGGGAGAGAGAATAAAAAAGCTTCAGCTTGAGAGTGGAGCGAGTGTGGCAAATACTATTTTGTCTCAGATCTCCGATCGTGGTCGCGGGAACCACTGAGAGATTAGGACGATTAGGACGAATTATGTAGCAGCCAATCAATCCTACCTAGTACCAGCCAATGTTGGTTCTGAGTTAAAACAACGCGAACTGCATGCTCGGGCGTCGAAAGAATTCCACCAAATTGTGTTGGAAGAACTGTGGATTAGGGTCCGTGGAACGAACCTCACATACCACGGAACCTTTCGGCGTGGACACCAATGTGACTGGACAAACAGGCGCAGAAAGGGGGAGGCGACATATTTTGTTGATTTCCAGGCCCGACAAGGTAATTGTCAACAAACCCGATGATGTACATCGGGAAAAGCGATTTTGATTTTGACCGCACGCGATAACCCTGTTTTTTTTTTTTTTTTTTCAATGATTTCCTCGACATAAACGGTGCAGCATGACGCTTCGGTGACTGTGGCTGTGGCGTTTTGTTTCGAACCGGTAAGATTACCACTGGGACTAGTATCCTCCCGGTCTGTTTAGCCCTGTGAGCAGGGAATCCTTTGGTCAGAGATCGACATCTGGAATGGTATTTTTCTGGTATAGTTTCACCGCACCAGCCGCAGTCGTGGGATTGGCCAGACCGCGTCCAAAGACGGTGACCTCGCAGCCTCAGGCCCCTCGGCCACGCCGGTTGCAGCTTCAAGTCTCCATCATCTCATTTCATCCCTCCCCCCTTCTCTTTCTTCCCCATCTATTTCCTTCTTCCCACCTCGTCCATTTTGCTTTTCCTTTTTTTTTCATCATTTCTCGTCCTTCGCTTGATCGAAACCCCTTCCTCCCTCGTTTACCCTTTCTTTAAACTTTCTTTCGTTAAGTGACTCCTATTCGATGTTCGACGACCATCTATTTATGTCCTAGTCTGTCTCCTGATCATCTCACATTGCGATATCACCGAAACAGCGACATCGTCGCCGGCACCTGGTCTGGATATTTACCGGGTTCTGGATGATTCTTAGTGTCACGTTCAATAGTCGATTATCTTAATATCGCCTGGTGTTGGATTTGAACAAAGTCCTGCCCTACCGTCTTTCGTTTCTTACATCTCGATTTTCTTACCAAGTTTTGACTCGGCATTCGCTGCGCGACCCACCCAGTCACAACCTGGTATTCTGTTCACTATATCGGCAACAGTGGAACATCTTGCTGCTTCTTGTTCATTCCGATAAATCAGTCCAAACAACTTGCACGGTACGATATGACTACCGTTTGCACAACGCCCAATTCCCCGCCCGAACTTTCCGGTTCCAAATCTTCTAAATCCTCCTCATTCCGCTCCTCCTCCCAATTCGATGGCCCCGACGGCATCTTTACGGATATCTCCAACTTTGAAGATATTGGCCTTGAAGACGACGCAGACCTAGCATATAACAATGCCGTTGCCTCGCCCTATAGTCGACCCGGCCTTCCGCGGTCATCGACCGCACGAATGCAGTCCAAAACTCCGATGATCACAACGCGCGAATTGACCACTACCTCGCAACAAACGAAGGGTTTGCACAAGCCCCCAGCACAAGTCAACGGAATGCTCAGTCTGCAGACACGCAGTGTTTCCAGATCAAAGTCTGGGAATAAACGTGACCCTAGCAGTACCAAGTCGCCGGTAAAAACGCCCAACTCTCAGCGTGCTCGATCCACATCGCCCCTTCGACCAGTATCTCATCTGGGCTCTTCGCCGTCTACTCATAGCCTATCCTTGTCGCCAGCCAATGCCCGGCCTACTTTGAACCGAAAACAGTCCTGGCAGCCAAATCGCAAGACCTTGAAGGAATTGGAGGAAGAATATCATGATTCAGATGAGGAGCTACCAGAAGATGCAAGTCTCTGGAACGTCCCGATATCTCCTCGACCTCTTGAAGATCGCTCAGCCTCTCGAAGCACGAGTCCGAACGGTCGGAGTCCGGGACCTCGGCCCCTCCCCTTATCGCACTCCGTCAAGGATGTTTCATTGCCGGGCGCAAGATCACCAAGCGGATCTCGACCCGCTCGACCTGCCGTGCGATCTAGCTCTGCAGGCCCTGAACGTGGCCAGATTTCCCCGCGTAATCCGCGTGTTTATTCGTACAATAGCATGATGTCTGATTTGTCGGAAGAAGCAAAGATCATCACCGAGGCTCTAGAACATCATGCAGACCAGCGCGAACGGAAGCGGGGAGAAAACCTGCAAAGCGGCCTATCATCCCTGAGGTCAAGCGAGGAGTCTAAGCGGGGTTCTAGAGGCACTATTGAGCTGCCCCCGTTGCAAAAGTCCAACATCATGATTGATCCTTTACCCATCAGCAAAGAAAAGGAGAAGGTTCTCACGAGAACACGGCCCAGTTGGCTTCCTCCGAAGGATCAGAAGGAGGAAAAGAAGCATCTGAAAGAGTACAAGAGAATGATGGCGCAGTCACGGGAAGCAGGTAAACTTGTTCTGGTTTGCTTACGGTTTGTCTTAGGCAGAACTTACTAACTCCACTTCAACAGACAAGCGCCGGGCGGCGAAGGCTGCCTCAGCCAAGTGCGAGAAGGACAACACCCGAGAAACACTTCAGCGAATCTGGGACGATTACGTTTACCCCAATTGGGAGAATGCCATTGGTGAAACCAGAACACGTGAACTGTGGTGGCGTGGAATACCTGCTCGAAGCAGAGGAACAACCTGGCAGCGCGCCATCGGCAATGAGCTGTCTTTGTCTGAGGAAACGTACAAGAAGGCATTGCAGCGCGCTAAAGACGTACGGTCAAGGGCCGATGGCGACGCTGGAGAGAGTAACAAACGAATGCGAGAGTGGTTTGAAGCAATTGAAGCCGACGCATCCAAAGCATTCCCAGATTTGAAACTCTTCCAGGAAGGCGGCCCTTTACGGGAATCCTTGATTGACGTATTGGAGGCATACTCTATGTATCGGAGTGACGTGGGTTATATCACTGGTCTTCACGTAAGTGACACATCTACATGAGTTCACACATCGTTAAAGCTAATCAGCGATAGACAATTGCTGCTCTCCTCGTCCTTCAATTCCCATCACCTTCATCTGCTTTCCTCGCAATGGCCAATGCTCTCAATCGATCTTTGCCTGTTGCTTTCCTCACCCTGGACCGCGGGGCGATCGGTCGTACTTACACACTAACGACTGCGACCCTTCGTTACAAATTCCCTCGCCTAGCCACTCACCTTACCGAGACGCTTCAGCTCTCGGATGAAGAGATCTGGGAGCCAATGTTCCGCTCCCTCCTCACAAACGGTCTAGACCTCGAGCGTATCAGCCGCGTCTGGGACTGCTGGGTATTCGAGGGAGACCGCATCATGATTCGAGCTGCAGTGGCGGTTCTTGGTTGCTTGCAGGCGCAACTGTTTGGATTTACCAAGCCGGATGACGAGAGTCGTGCCACGGTTAGGGAAATCCTCGGATGGGGGCCCCGTAGTGCCGGAGCCAAGCCTAAGGAGCGCCATAGTGCTCCGGTAACATTTGCAGGGGGCTTTGGCGGTCAATTCTCCAATGCTGGCGTTGGTGACTACTGGATACTCACGACCGCGGGCGATGAAGATGGATTTATGAGCGAGGTTAGGGAAGCGGGCAAAGTGCGGCATTAGAAGTTTGCCCCGTTAAAGTTATTTTTAATTCATCTAGCCACTCTTTTCCCTGCGTGGCTGTCACTTTATTACCTGTATAACTACCGTTCGTTTAACTTATGCTTTGTTCCCTTCACTTCTTGCCGTTGGATATAGTTATGCTATAGATGCTTAGGGCATTTCATACTAACCGAGCTAATTATCACTTACACTTGATATCCTACAAATAATCTCATAGATCGTAATTCTAAATCTTCTGAACCTGAGGACAATTGTACAGCTCCGGATGCCGACAGGGTGCAGTCAACCCAGGAAGTACATCCCTGCCTTGCACTTCTCTACATACGTAGTTACGAAGTAATGGCCAATACGTCACCAGTCTCCGACGTCAATTGTGCAAGTCACTAATAATCTAGGTAATTCTTCTGGAAGCTTGACCCATGATAAGCTTTAGGCGTAATCTTGGCTATGCAAGCATGATGCATGGGTGTTTTTAAAATCTGCCCAGTTGACACTCGTATTAATACATAGCTTATATCATGAATACTGTATATGCTGAGCAGTAAATTATAGGATAGAGACGTTGAAGAGAATGCCACTAGCATCTAGTATTACTTGGTAGTATATTCCTTTCGGGGTTTATTTTCACATGTTGACATTCGACTTGTGACACGTCACTTTATATCCAACTGCAAACATACACATGAACTTATTAACAATATTGCCACCGTTTTCTTTTTCATGAACCTTCTCATACATCATCTTTAATTCGAAAGACAACCCATTCTCTCTAGAAATCCAGAGGATAGTACTTGCGTTGCTTCCCTCTGGCCATAACCCAATCACCAAGCGATCTTTGCAATGATACTCTTCGGGAATTGTCGCACCAGCAACTTTCGAAGCTCGTCCATAAGCAGGATCCCCAGCGCCAGCGCTAGAGGAATAAACCAGAACTCGATGGGGACTGGCGCGGTGTTGAATAATCTATGGAAGCCCGGAACCTCGGTGACGAAAATTGCGATGACCAGGGATATGGCCATCGACAAGGGGAGCCAGGGGTTACGACGTTGTTTGCGGACGGGGTCTGCTTGGAGGATGGACATGCGTTTATTCCTGACAGAGAGGATGTTTCCCCATTGGAGCATGACGAGACTGACGAAGTAAACACCCTGGCCGACGTTGTTGAAGTTGGTTAGTTCGTCTTGTGTATAGCCGTAGAAGCCGTCGGAGTATTTCTCGAACGCGAAGATGAGGGCATGGAAGGGAATTCCAGCTTTTTTGTACATGTACAGGAAGAACATTGAGTGAGCGCAGAAGGCCTCCATGACGCCGACGAAGAGGTATGATTGGCCGTATATCTTGAGGTTGATAAGGTGGTCCTTTTTGTGATTTCGGGGCGGTACACTGAGGAGATCGTATTCTTCCTTCTCCATGATGAGAGAAAGGGAGCAGAATAAGTCTGTGAATACGCAGATGATAATCATGAGGAAGGAGCTCAGAGGTAATGGGACGCCGAAGAATACGTTCATCAGGACTGGCCAGATTTCTGACCAACTACCTGCGGGTAGGAGGTATGCGATCAGCTTTTGGAGGTTTTGGAACACTAGTCGGCCTAGTCGGATGGCTTGGGCAATTGAATCGAACCGGTCGAGGAGAACCAAGTCCGCTGCTTCAATTGCAACATCACTGCCGGAGACCACTGCGATTCCAATGTCAGCTGCTCGTAGTGCTGGGGCATCGTTGACTCCGTCTCCTGTTACTGCAACGACATTGTCTCGGCTCTTGAGCTCTTCTACAATGCGGTATTTCTGTTCAGGTGTTGTTCGAGCGAACACGATTTCCTCGTATTTGCATATGGTATCCCATTGCCAATCGTTTAGGGTTGAAATATGCTTGCCATCAACGAGGAGACTATGGCGAGAATGTAGCGACTGCTTCTCGCCAATCTCGCCGTCCGTGAAGGGTTTCAGGTCATCTACGGTATCTGGCTCAGCGGTACCACTGAAGATACCTATGTCTCTTGCGATCGCTGCCGCAGTCAGACCGAAGTCACCCGTAACCATGAAAAAACGAACCCCTGCCCTTCGACAGGCTGAGACCGTCTCGGCAGTCTCCAGTCGTGGGGGGTCTATTATTCCGAAGATTCCAGTAACTGTTAAACCTTGGACACATTCAGCTAATACCTCGTCGTTGAAGTCGTTAGACCCAACAGAAGCACGAGGAGTGAAGCGTCGCTGACAGATCACAATTACACGTTCCGCTCGCCTCGATAATTCAGCCTGGAAATTCGAGAACAGCCCTTTTGCAGTCTCATCGAGTATCTTGACTGTGTTATCAATGCCTGATAGATATGAAGTGCATTTCGGAAGCAACACATCCGGTGCACCTTTAACGAAGACAAGATACCCATCTGTATCGGTGGGATCCCGATGAATCGTTAGCATCCATTTGTTCTTCGAGTTGAAGGGAACTTGATGAATTCTTTCGAATGCCGATAGCTGATTACGACCGTCAGGCATGATAGACTCAGCGAATCGTAGGACAGCGGCATCAGTTGCATTGCCCGTGACACCTCGCTCATTGACTGGAAGAGCAACTGTTGCCGGATCAAAGAAAGCGTCGTTACATAACAGCGATCCGCGCAGTAAACTCTTCAGGGACTCTGACATATCATTGCGCTGTATATTAGGAAGTTGTTTTACGTCAAGCGTCGTATCGAGTAGCCCCAGCGACCTAACTGACATCTTATTCTGAGTTAAAGTGCCGGTCTTGTCTGAGCAGATAACGTTCACGCAACCCAATGTCTCGACCGTGGCAAGACCCTTGGGTAGAATGTTGGCCTTTTTCATACGCTTTGCAACCATCATGAGAGTGAGAGCAACGCCGACTGGCATGCCTTCGGGTATGAAAGCAACAACGCAGCCCATCACATTGTTCAGCATTGCCACGACATTCATGAAGGAATAATGGTCAACGCGCAACCAGCCGACCCAGGTGAATAGGATAATCAAGACCAACGTGATAGTAAGGCCAATGATAATCGTAACGAACCTTGTAATCTCTTTTTGGATCAATGTGGGCTTCTCCTTGACACCAGCAGTCATCTTGGCTATACGGCCCATCACAGAATGACTACCAGTAAGCACCACCATGCCAACTGCATTTCCATTTGTCACACTGGTACCCATAAAAGCAATGTTTCTTGTTTCAAGAAAATTTCTGTCGGTAGGGTCTATTGCTCCGTCGATCTCGTCAGATTCACCAGTGAGCACTGCACGATCGAAGCGAACATCTCCCGAGCTTTGAAAGAGACGCATATCTGCTGGAACCTTATTTCCGATACCAACGTACACTATATCACCAACGACAAGATCCGTCGAAGGAACTCTTGTCTGCTTCCCGTCGCGTAGGACAAGTGCTTCGGATGGGAGCAGGTTGAGTATCGAGTTCATCACATGCTTTGTAGACCAGTCCTGGAAGGCGGAGAAGCTTGCTTGCAGAACGATAACGATAATGACCAAGATCGCCATTGCAAGACTAGGAACAGAAGGGGGGTTGCTCAAAGGTTTCCAGCAGATGAAGAAGATAATAACACCAATCCACAGCACTGAACAGAAACCCCCAAACACATAACCGAGAATCTTCTTGAGATAGTTCTCTCGGTGGTGTGCTATTACGTTCTTGCCATCGCGTTGGAGTCGTTGAGCAGCAGCCGATGAACTGAGGCCATATCTGCAATCGACATTGAGTTGCTGAGACAATCTGTCCGTGTTGAGGATATGAAAGTCTAAGCTCTCAAAGTAGTCCTGATCTGGATGCTTCTCCTTCTCTTGTCTTTCTTTTTTGAGTTCTTCGGCAGCTCTCTGCGCCTCCGATATTTGGATAGACAGAGTTCGAAACTCGATAGGGATACCGGCTGTTCCAGAGCTTTGTACACCACTTCGCCCGCTCTTGACCGAGTCCCTGCTCAGGGAGCGGGGTCGATTAGCCTGTTGGGATTGATAGGCTCCCCCCTGAGTGTCCGGAGACGACGTACCATCAAATTTGATGGTTGTCCGCCGCTCTGGGCGACCCAAGCGTTGTTCACCCGTTTCTAAATCCTTCTCGGAAGGATCTGAAGACGATGGCGATTCGGCCATGGTATATGTGGCGAGCTATCAATACAGAAAATAGCAAAGAAGGCAAGATATGGGAAAGCTTCGAAGGTGCTACCAGGTCGTATAATATATGGGCAAGAGAGAGAGAGAGGAGCTGAAGGAAACAGAGGTAAGATTGTGGACAGAGAGATCAGCTTCCAGCTGTGTAGTATTTATCCTACGGGCATTGCGTAGGCAGCCATCGTTCCTAGACATATGAAGAGGGGAAACGGGAGAACAATGTGATGGAATCAGCCAGAGTGCGTGTGGACATTGGTCGGAGAAGCGATACGGGACTTCGCTTGGGAAAAACCTGAGCAGCTAGCCAGACGAAACTAGCCCATGAGGGAATAAGACAGTATGAAAGAATTGACGAGATCGTAGGTAAGACGAGCACGAAGGATGGAAATGGATACTTCCTCAAGACTAGGTAGGATTCGATGACAGATGGATTGCCGTTCTGGGTAATCCATGGACTGCCTCAGGTACCGGAAGGAGCATGGCCACTCTCCATTTCGTATCAGGTTCAATTGCAGTCGACCAGCGAGGGAATTTTCCCATCCAACGGCCTCAAACGTGTCAGATGCCGTTCTTGAAATCATGGTGATGGTAGTGGTAGAGTAAAATCCCGCAACCATTTCCGTCAAATGGCTTCCTTTCTCAATAGGGTTGGATCAAGCTCAAACTAGGTCGGTGGGTGCGCTACAGTAGCCCAGTACTTTGGTCGAGGACTTAGTCCACCGAGGTTCGTGTGGATTCCATGGCTGTATTGCGATCGACTTCTGTCGCTTATTCTCCGACAGGCGATGTGTGGTTGAGGAAAATCCCTCAAGACATCAAAATTAAACGAACCGTCGCCGCGTTCAGATTCACCACCACCTGCGCCTTTTATTCCGACCAATAACATTCGGCCCCTAAACTTTCCACGCGGTTTCAAGGTTTTTTCCTCAGTTCTTTCTTTTCAAAATAGAATGTGTCATATTGAAAATGAAAATTCAATCTGTTATCTCATGCCATTCCAACCAGCTTCACTCGTGGCTCAAAGAGGTAATCCGAGTCGCTACACCTGAGCCCTAATCCAGCAGCTCCGCCGTCGCACTAACATGGAGGCATACCCTCCAGGCCTTAGCGTTATGAGCAGAATTCTCCTACGCTCTATCGATATATGGGGGAGAGCCATTGAACAGTGTTGATGCCGCCAAATTGGAAAATTGTTAGTACAGGATAGCGTCTACCAGCTCTTTTGCTCTCCGGTAGATTCTTGGGCGACGCCCTTTTCATATTATTCGCTCCGAATATCAAACTTCTTCGTACTGCGGAGGTCAACTGGTCATTGACAGAAAGATCCAGACATCTGCACGTGGCAGTCGAACAGTTCAGGTAAGAGTACTCCGTGCCACAGGCGGCTATTTCCTAAGAATTTCTGTGTCTTTGAGGTGAGCTTCAGCAATCATTCAATCCACTAACGCAGGGGTCGGATCAAGATTGATATGACGTATACGAAATGTGAGCTGAGGCTGATACTTCTTTTTTCTTTTCTATTAGTTTTTTGTTTTTTATTCTTTTTCCCTGCGCCACTCAAGCCAGATATACCAGTCGTGGTAAGTAATCAAAAAGATCTTATACATATTTGTAACTGTCAACCTGTACTCTTCCGTCGGTGAAGTAGTAGTAGAGCTTTGATTACAACCATATCCCCATGTGGGTTACCGACATAAATGATTGCCATATTGACGAATACACTAAAAAAAAAGAACATAAAAAACGTAGCTGCAAATTCACCGCAATTTATAGAGGAGGAGTTGTTTGCTTTCGACTCGATTATACCTGAAATCAAAGTTCCATGATCCCGCCATTTCCCCAGGTTTTTTACCTAAGAGATTCGGACGAGGGCTTTCTTCATCCAATCCGATCAAGGACGAGGCAATTTATGCTGTACCATTCCCTCCCTTACGCTGACAAGCTGAGATGAACAATGTCACGCCAACCCCCTTACTCGGGGTCTCACCAATTAACGCAACTGCTTTCATGGGATTTACATGGTCAGTTGACCCAATACATGCATCGCTTATATATAAGAGCTTGAACATCTGATCGTCTACTCGATTGATCTGTGTACATAAAAGCTCTCGGCGGCCCATACTAAATCGCAGCAAAAATCATATAGCTCACGATGCCCCAGTTACAAAATTCCTACGGTACATGCACTACCCATCGGCATCAACTGAAACTGAAATTCCCCGAACATAAATCAAGCCTTAAATTGCTGTCCGCATTGACATTCCCGAATGTCCTAGCACGCTGCTGGTTACCCAGAGAATCAATTGATGACGAAGAAAGACAGACTTTATTGACTCCCTCTTCTACTGCTCCTTCGACATTAACAGAGCGATACGGTCTATCCACCATCATTCTGCACTACGGCGTTCACAGCTCCGTAAGAGTATATACCCGAAAATCTTCATCTGCGGGAGCTTCTAGGCAACTTCATGTCGTCAAAATTCTCCGTCAATCATCAGACGCCATCGTCAGAGCTACTCAGCGTTTCGAACAATCTCTCTCCTCGGCCGTGTCACACCCCAACCTGCTTCAAACCATCGATGTCCTCCAAAACGAACATGGTGAGACCTGTCTAGTCATGGACTATTGTGCCGGCGGAAACCTGAACGCACTGATCGCCACGACCGAGGATAGTATAGACGCACTTCAAGCAGACTGTTTCTTTAAGCAGATCATGCGGGCGGTGACGTATCTCCATGACAACGCAATTGCACATCGTGGTCTGAGAACGGAAAATATCCTTCTTACTGCCCATGGCGCGGTGAAAGTGGCCGACTTTGGGAGTGCGGAGTGGTTGCTAGATGAAGTTGCGAATGGGGAACATGCTGAGAACAGGATACGTCTGCAATTGTCTTCCATGTACTCTCCGCGAAAATTGCGGGGATCGATATCTTACCTTCCGCCGGAGGAGTTTAGTAACTATGCGGCGATTGATCCGAGAGCGGGCGATGTATGGGCCGCAGGGCTTGTGTACATGGCTATGAGATGTGGTCGGTTACTTTGGAGGATGCCCTGTGCGGATGAGGATGGGGGTTATAGTGCGTACCTGCGCGGACGACAAACATATGACGGATATCCCCCGATTGAAGCGTTGCAAGAGGTATGATTCAATTCAGGTTTCTAAGGACTAGGTGAAAGTCTCTTTGTGCTGATCATTAGATAGACGCGCTGTCGCAATGTGATATATGCGATGTTGCATCCTGATCCTGTTCGAAGAATCAAGGCATCTGAGGTACTTCGGTCTGAGTGGGTGTATTATGTACAGGTGTGCGATGCTGGAGAAATGGGGTGGTAAGTGTGGCTGACTGCTAGATGTTTGGCTGGCTCCAAATGTCATATACGATCAACTAATAGCCATATATCTTGGATAAAACAATTGTTTGGATATTGACATCGACATGCACCCATGTGCTATTTAAGATTAATTACAATACAGGTTATGTATCATCTAATCATACACGCTTTAGACGGTTCCAGCCGCCAACACATATCCTCCATCTACCACAATGGTCTGTCCATTGAGATACTGGTTGGTGGTAGAGAAGAGCACAGCATTGGCCATATCCTCATCCTTACCAGGGCGAGCAGCAGGAACCTTACCCTCATACTTCTCCTTAGCGAGTTCGCTCTTCTGCTTCTCATCACTCTCACCAGCTGTCATCTCACTAGGGAAAACACCCGGGGCGATGTTATTAACGCGAATCCGCAGACCAGAAGAAGCGACCTCATGCGCCAGCATCTTAGTCAAATGTATAGCAGCAGCCTTCGACGCATTATAAGCGAAATGATGCTGCGACACCTTGACAATACCCGAAATCGACGAAATATTGATCACGGTGCTGGACCAACCCCTCTCCTGCTCAGAGCCCTTCTGAAGCAACGGCAAAAACGCAGTAGTGGTCATGAAAAGCTGCGTGACGTTCGTGCGGTACACATCATCCCACTCCTTGGGGTCAAGCGCACTACTCTCGAACAACTCCTTGCGCAGCTCCTTAGGATCCTCCTTCTCGGTCGTCTGGGTCGAACTGCTAATGCCGGCGTTGTTAATCAGGATGGAGAGGTACGTTTCGCGCGAGGAGATCTCTTGCACCAGCTTGTCGACTGAGCTCTTATCTGTGATGTCGGATGTGATGGGGATGATCTCGCCCTGAATGTTCTTGTTGTATAGTTCTGCAACGCGGTCGAGCTTCTCGCCGGTTCGACCTGTGATGTAGACCTTGGCTCCGTTGACGGCCAGAGCTTGGGTGGCCATCAGACCGATACCCGAGCCTCCTCCTGTAATAAGGGCAACTAGTTACCATTAGCATCTGGATCGCATCGTGAATAATAGTACACTTAGTACGTACCTTTGCCCTTAACATTGAAGAGGTTCTCCAGCTTGAAGTTCTCATTGCTTGCCTTGGCCTCCATCTTGATCGCTTCAGACACGTTTCGGGATGGCGTAGTAGTAAAAAGATTAGATGCTGACGTGGAGAATTGAGCTCTAGAATTGGCTAGGAAAGGCTTCTGAAGAGCACTATAGCTTAATCTGTGGTTGTAGCAGCGCGATTTAAGAAAGCGTGGGAGAATGTTCTGGCGGAGCATAATGGAATTGCAATTGAGATGAGTAGGGGAGGAAGAGCATTTTATACATCACTGATCAATGGCAATTGAGTAATATGTTGATTGTTTTCCATGTCGTTGTTCGAGACCTGGTGAGGCAAGTATTGCCTCATCGGTATGACGTCGAGGCTGCGTCGGATGAGTTACCGACCACTTGTGGTGTTCTTACCAGGAGATAAGGTCATTTCTGATTCATATAGGTCATTGTGATATAGTTTGTGCTTAGAAATAGGCAATGGTAGTTTTATTATTGTAAATCTATTATAAACAACGATGCTTGCCCTGGTCGGGGGGGTGTATGGTTCATAGATCTAGTGCTTCTCGGTCCTGGACCTGTTCAATATTCTTAGAATGCGATACTAATCGTTCGTTCACTTGAGTGAATTTGTTCAGAGGAAGATGCATTCTGCTAAGCTGAGGGTTCTATAATCTCTTGACTTTATGTTCCTGGTCCTATTCTACGAAGACGATAATGAACATGTCACGAATTCATTATTGGACTAGAACTATATGCATGCGACAGACCAGCTGCCTACAGTTTGGCCTTGGCTCCAATAGCCTCGCTCACAGGAGCCACCTCGACCATCATTTTACCCGTATTAACACCTCCATACAGGTCTACCAAACCCTGAGGCGCAGCCTCCAATCCACCCGGAACAATGTGCTCCTTGCGCTTGATCTTACCCTGCGTCAGCCACTCGGACAGGTCCTTCAGGGCGATGGGGTATTTCTTAGCGTAGTCGAAGACGATGAAACCCTTCATAGTCACTCGTTGCGACTAAGAAGAATATTATCAGCAGCTAATCATAGTGTGCAAAATGCACGGGAAACTTACAATAACAGTCATAAAGCTTGCGGGACCCTGCGGCTTAGCAGAGTTATACTGGCTGATCGCACCGCAGATGGCAAACCGAGCGTCGCGCGCAGCCCGAGCAAGACAAGCATCAAGAATTTCACCTCCGGTGTTGTCAAAGAAGACATCGATGTACTCCGGAGTCGCATCCTTCAATTGCTTCTTCCAATCCTTGTCCTTGTAATTGATAGCAGCATCAAAGCCCAACTCGTTACGCAGGAAAGCACATTTCTCAGCGCTACCTGCCAACCCAACGACTCTCTTTGCACCCTTGATCTTAGCGATCTGTCCGGCTACCATGCCAGTAGCACCCGCAGCACCTGAGACAACGACAGTATCCCCTGGCTTTGGTTGTCCAACTTCCGTCATGCCAAAGTATGCTGTCAGACCGGTCATGCCCAGCACCGACATTGCATCGGTCGGCCTGCATCCCGGAGGAATGACCACCTTCTGTGCCTCCTTTTGTCCCAGCAAGGCATACTCTTGCCAGCCCGAGTAGGCGATCACCCAGTCTCCAGCTTTGTATTGAGTTTTAAGGTTGCTTCCGACGCCGATCACTTGCGCGATACTCTGGCCGCGCATGACGCTACCACGTTCGACAGGGGCGATGTAGGATCGCTTCGCTGTGAGCCACTGCCGCATGGCCGGGTCGAGCGAAAGGTAGTGTACGCGCACAAGGACTTTGTCATCGGGGACATTGTCGGAGATTGTTGTGGTTGAGATCTTGAAGGTACCGTTCGACAAGGAGGGATCAATTGCCGGGGAGGGCGTATTGGCGTAGATGGCTTGTCGGTTGGTGATAGGCATTTTCGTCGAACTCAATGGTACTTCACAGTACTTCTAGAATAATCAAGAGTGGGTGAAGGGAGAAAAATAGACATATAAAGGGACGATATCTTCTGTCTAGTAGTGAACATTGGCAAAGACTCAGCGGTCGCTAAGACAAGGCGACGAATGAACCTCGGCTGCTAACTCCATAACCGAATTGGTAAGTTCACTAATCACCAAAACGTAGTTAGCTATCGTGGAAAACAAACTGGCCAAGCCAGTAAATCTTATCATCAGCCATATACATCTCCTCGCTCGATTTACCCTTGGTTCATGGCAAACTCTTTGTTCGCATGTCCATGGGTATACAGATGATTCCTCAGAAAATCAACGAATTGAGGAGCACTGCTGACTCATCAACATACGTATGAAGCCAAGATGATGTAAGAGCCTCAGCAGTTTATCGAATCGTTATCGGCGATAAGGCACCGTGTTCGTTTCTTTGCTTTCAACTTCGACAACAGTCGTCATTGTTCTTCACTGAAACGTTAATTGATGCAAAATGCCAGCCATTGATGCAACTTGGTTCTATTCACAGCTATTTTCCGCTCCCAGAGAGATGAGGATCTACATATCTTCCATGGTGAAGAACAGCTAGAAATGCCCCTGAGGTATCCCCTGACGTCATAGGCACATCAGGTATGATGTCGCATGGTCTGGGGTGTTGACGACAACTCGAATATATAAGAACCTGAAGGCGATGGGTCTCGTAGGGCTTGAATTATTCATTCTAAGCAAAGACATTTCTCTAAATAAGAATATCACAAGAGTCAGTTTAAAAGCTTTAATTATCAACAATCCTACAAATAACATATACCATACAACATACATCATGAGCAGCACGCAGCCAGCTTACTATTCCTCCACCTTTGGTGATCCCACTCAACACCCCAGCTCTTCTCAGCCGATTGGCACTCAGGTTGGGGGCGTTGATCCTAGTGATCCTCGTACTGGACCTGCTCCACACACAGCTGGCCCACACAAGTCCGACATAGCCAACAAGCTCGATCCTCGTGTGGATAGCGATCTGAGCAAGGAGAAGAAGTCAAGCAACGCTGGCATTGGTGGTGCTGGTGGTGCTAGCAATACCCATACAGGATCTTCTCAGAAGACGGCGGGTCCTCACACCTCGGACACTGGTAATAAGCTTGATCCTCGTGTCGATAGTGACAAGGACAACCGTGCCCGTCACGCACCAGGCACCACGGCCAGTGATGCTCGTACAGGACCTGCTCCTAGAACCGCTGGACCCCATGAGTCTGACATGGGTAACAAGCTTGACCCCCGTATTGACAGCGATAGGGATAACCGGGCCCGCCACGCACCAGGCACCATGGCAAGTGATGCTCGCACTGGTCCTGCTTCAAGGACTGCCGGCCCTCACGAGTCTGACATGGGCAACAAGCTTGACCCTCGCGTTGACAGCGATGTGGACAACCGTGCTCAGTATGATCCACAAACCACTCACAGCCGTAACACCTCTCACCTGGCCGGTACTGGAGCCACTACTGCCAGTACTACTGGCCCTCACAGCTCTAAGATTGGCAACAAGATGGACCCTCGTGTTGACAGTGACCTCGACAACCGCGCACAGTACGCCCCAGGCACTACAAAGACGGGTAACGAAAACCCTTACGCTACGCAGGACACCACCTTCAGCAGCGGTTCCAACGCTGGCCCCCATGAGTCTAAGATGATGAACAAGCTCGACCCTCGTGTGGACGCCCAAACTGGTGACGTGTCTTCCAAGACAACTAGTCAGCCTCATGGCTCCCAGTTCGCGGGTAATACCCATCCTCAATATGGGGCCAATGCCACCGGGCCATCTACCGGAGCCGGGTACGCGTCCAGCGGGGTAGGATACCGACCAGCACAGTCATCTGGCAGCGCACCTGGGTCCAAGTCTGCTCAGAAGGGTGCAGATGTTGGTTCCGGTGTGAAGGGAGCTTTTGCTGGCGCTCACGTAAGTGATACACCCGGTTATGCTTGAACACGACGACTAACATTTCTCGAATAGGGCATGGGAGAATCTCTCCGCGGCGGTCTTAATGCGGCGGTCGATAAGACATTCGGCCATGAAGAGGGCGTCGCAAAGAACGACGCTATTGCCAGCCAAGGTGAACGAGAGATGCGCACAGGAAACTTCGGCCGAGGCAATGCTTACTGAGTTGATCACACCGGTTGATTTATGGGTTACGACGCTACGATAAGTTTGTATTTTAGGAATATGTTCTTTAATTTCCAAATTTGTTTATGACCATTGGTGGAATTGAAATTGGTAGTGCAGATTCTGTATTAAATTGAGAGCTAGTCCATACACCAATGATTATGAATCTATACGGATACGGACACGGACATAAAATTATCGCTCGTCTGTCTAACAGTAATGCATACTCAGGACAAGTTTTCCCCGGAAGGAGCGGAAGTTTCAATATCTGTAACCAGATCTACGTCGATAGATAGAACCAATCAAACGGGTGGGCGGGAGGAACCACCGTTAAATGTGACCGATCCGATCAGGTGCATGCAGGATGACTTCACGAACCAAACTTCAATCACTGCAGCTCTGGGATTCTCGATGTAATGATGAACACATTTTTCTTGCTTTTTAATAGGGCACAACGTGTAGCATCCGACAGTTAAGCAATTTCCACTCTCATGGTAGCGATGGATTTGTGGATCCATTTTCCCACATGCCAAACCGTTTTGATCTTTAAGATTTCGAACTATTGCTCAATAAATCGCAACCATGAATAATGATAATCATAGTAACATGAAAAATCAAAAAATAAAAATCTACGGAGAACACTCTTGCAGGAAGATTCTTCCGGACTTGCCGGAGGCTGTGCAATCACTGGAGTGGGACCTCTTTCTCCTCTTGTTATTTTTATTATTGCTTTTTTTCCTCTTTCTCCCAATTCTTATTACACACACTTCTCCACTGGGAGTAACCACAACTGATCAATGATCCATTGAGTTGAGGAACGACCGAGGAAGAAAAGAAAAGAAAGAAAAAAAAAAAAAAAAAAAAAAAAAAAAAAAAAAAAAAAAAGAAACTGAGAAAAAGGAACAGTATTGAGATTACTCAACGCGGAAGCCACGAACCAAGTACCCGCTAACAAAGGTTCCGTTTCCTTGGTATCGGCAGAACGAATACGATAACCAACCTGATAAAGCATCAATCCTTTTTGGCTCCATCTCTCGAACATTTTTAGCCCGTTTTATTAGTTCGACTCCAGTTCGACTATTGCCATTAACGCCGTTTTCATGTGATTACTCCTGCAGATTGTTTCTGTTGGAAGCATTCTTATTATAATTATTGTTGTTATCATTATTATTCGAACATTTCTCCCTTTGCTTATTTCTTTCTCTCCTTATATACATCTTTTCTTATACATCGTCGAATTCGCAACTTCACCTTTCCTGCATGCGTGATCCGAAGTTTCCCCCCGTCGTCCCTCATACTGCCCTCGAATATGGCTGTCCCCGCAGCTCCACCTGCAAGCCATGATCCGGTCAATGCCGCTGGGCAGCCCTCGCAGGCCTTCTCGACACCTTTAATTGCTGGAAATACCAGCTCTGACAGCGATGAGCCGGTCGTAAACGGTGTGGATGTCGCCCGAGAGGACGAGGCTGCCGGAATGGTCGGTGTCAGCATCAGTCGCGCCCAAAGTCGCATGAAGGCCCGTTCGACTCCGGCGGAGGAAAAGACACGCGCGATGGAACACAATGGGAGCTATTTTGACCCCATTCCAGATACCGACGACTCGAGCGGTCTCTATACCTCTGAGATCACAGATGAACCAGAACAACTACCACAGACCTCGAAACCGGAGGCCAGCCAACCAACCCAGAGTGTGGCACATCAAAACGGAACGGCTTTCTCTAAAGATGGCGCCAACAGTCGCACCAGTTTCACCCGGTCGATCTTGAAAAACGGCTTGCCACTGCGGCCTCGGGCTTGGTCGGGCGATGCCATGAAGAAGTTCCTGCCCGATTTAGGGTATCTCACTAAACGGACTTCCTTGCCATTCCGCTCTTCGCAAAATCGCTCTCGCAGTCAGACCCTGAAACCTTCCTCATCAAAATTGGCTCTTGACCAGGAGGGAGAGTCTCACGCCAAGCCAAGACGCAGATCGTGGAACGATTCCGACTCGAACAACGGGCTCGTTGATGAGCCAATCTCCGATCTGAAACCCCTTGACGGCGCGACGGCAGCCAAGCATTCGTTTACCCGTCGGCCCAGCGCGACTGTTTCAGGTGCGCCGCTGATGCTTAGGAGATCATCGTCTGACCAATCCTTGTATCTGAGAGCATCGTCCACTGCGTCGTCACTCGATCAGCGGCCCCAGTATGAGCATATTCACTCCCAAGTCAACAGCCGGTTCAAGGCCATCAAGGACAGTCTACAGGACTCGAGCAGCCGCCTGCTTAGCATGCCTAGTTTGCACTTACAGGACTTCCGGAGTGACTGGGGCTATAAACCGTTCCTTGGAGATGTTGCGAATCGGAAAGGCAACAATTACGCCGATGAGCTGCCACCTACGAGTGACGCGCCTCGAGAGCAAGCGCCACCTCCATTCGGAGCGCGTCCACCGCGAGCTAACTCTAATACATGGCATCCCGTATTGAACGAAGCTATGTCTGAGTTAACTGGTGATGTTGTTATAATGGGAGGCTATCGAGGATCTGTCTTACGTTCCGCTAAGCCACCACAGCGTCAACTGTGGGTTCCGATGAAAGTTGGGCTAAATCTTCGCAAAGTGGACCTGGAAGTAGGCCTGAATCCGGAGGATGAGGAGCGCATGGAGGAAACGATTATTCCCTCAGGAGTTCTATCGCATGTCGGGCCGGTTGACATCTGTCGTCGACTGATGAAGCACCTCCGGAAGTCCGAGAATGCCGTCAAAGGTGACCTCCGCGTATGGGATTATGGTTACGATTGGCGCTTGAGCCCACACCTCCTCTCAAAAAAGTTGATCAAGTTCCTGGAGGGCTTACCCTGTAATGCGCCTGGTGTTCCAACCGAAAAGCGGGGTGCTTGGGTTGTTGCGCACAGTCTCGGAGGGTTGATCACCCGCCACGCCGTAAACCAGCGCCCGGAACTCTTTGCTGGCGTTCTCTACGCTGGTGTCCCGCAACACTGTGTCAATATCCTAGGCCCGCTTCGCAACGGGGATGATGTATTGCTCAGTTCCCGTGTCCTCACGGCTCAAGTGAACTTCACCTTCCGGACCAGCTTCGCCCTCCTTCCCGAAGATGGACACTGTTTCATCGATAAGCGCACCAAGGAAGAATATCGCGTGGACTTCTTCAACGCCCAGGCTTGGGACGAATACCGGCTGTCGCCCGTCATCAACCCAGCCCTCCCGCCCATGACAAACAAGGCCTTCGGCCTCGGAGGTAACATTGGGAAACGCTTCTCCGCTGTTCTAGGTAGCAAAGACAGCTTGCCATCTGAGGATACACCCGAAGACGAGCAACAAGATTCGAACCAGCCCGGTCGCAGCAATCCAAACCCCATTACCGACCCAGCCGAGAAACTAGCCCCGAGCATTGAAGGCGTTGTTGGCCCGACGTCCAATCTCCGCGGCTCATCCAACGTCAAATCCACCACTACCGTTACCATCCCCCGAGCCACAGCCATAACCTATCTCGAACGCACACTCGCCGAAGTCCGTCGCTTCAAGCAAGAACTCGCTTTCAACTCCTCCCATCAATCCAGCAACAGTTATCCGCCTTTCGCAGTTTTATACGGCAAATCAGTTCCTACCGTCTATGGCGCGCGCATCTCGACGCGCGAACAAATTAAACATCAAGACGCCTACGATGACCTCGCCTTCGCCGCAGGAGATGGTGTCTGTCTCGCGTCCGCGGCAATGCTGCCCCCAGGCTATCGAATCATTAAACATGGTCTGGTGAAGAGCGATCGCGGTCACGTCGGATTATTGGGCGATCTGGAAGGCGTCGGCCAATGTCTTCGGGCTCTAGTGCGCGGAAGACGCGAGGGTGTAGGAATAAACAACTCACCATTATCGACCTGAAGACACCTCTCCTCTCCTCTTCTATATTATCTACCCCTCTGAAGCGATACCCTTTCTCCACTCTCCCATAGAAGAAAAATCATCCTCATTCTGTCACGTCACACAATAAACCTTTTCAATACTTATTCCTGACAGATATGTCTTGGGATCATGCTCACGATCATGACCATACGAGTAATGACAAAAATTGCATTACATCTTCACATTATCCGAAAGAAAGAGCCATATTTTGCATAAGGTGCTGCGGTACTATATCTGTACATATTTACTGTTTATATAGAAACCTGTATATACATCATATCTATTTGTTACCTTTTTTCTTCTTTTTTGGGAACCGTAGCCACATAGTCTATATTCATCTCATACAACTGTTCCGATATCTAAGCAAAAAAAAACAAAACAGGAAATAGATAGAACCCCTTTTAAAAAAGAACCAAGATTGTGATATATGAAACACGCCTTTATGCCAAAAAGAAACGAAGAAAAACCAAGGCATGACAGGACATGATAAAAATGGAAAACCCCCTCTAACCGGTCCGGGAGTTGGCAATGTTCAGGACTAGGATGTCCGTCGCGCCGACCTTGGTCAACTCGTCCATCACGGTGGCGATCTTCTTCTTCTCGACCATCGAGCTGACGGCCACCCAGCCGTCTTCCTCGAGGGCGGTTACGGTTGGGGCGCGCTTGCCTGGGGTGATGCTGGAGGCGGTGGAGAGTTCAGAGCGAGGAATGTTGTACTGGCACAGAACGTACTTCTGGGCGGCTGTAGTAAAGGTATGTCAGTAAATGTAGGGGCAATGATGGACGAGAGTTACAGAGAGCAACATACTGATGACACCACGGATACGGGAGGTGATGAGTTCGACAAGAGGGTTCTGGGCGTTCCGAGACTTGACGAGAACAGAGGTGCTCTCGACAACGGTATCGATTGCCTTGAGACCAGCAGCCTTCATGGTTTCACCGGACTCTGTGCATGTACATTAGCCTAATCTCCAGCGATTAAGATTGTATCAAGCCATCAACATACCAACAAGGTCGACAATGCCATCGGCGACACCCAATGCGCAAGCGGCTTCAACACTGCCACCAACATATTTGATCTTGGTGGAGAGCTTGCTGGTATCGTCGATGCCCTCGAGCTTAGCGAAGAAGGCCTCAGTGAGGGCTGTGAAGCTGGTAACCACGTTACGGCCGACCAATTGCTTCGCCTCGGTGATGTCACCCTTCTCCGGAACCTGCACCTGCAGCTTGCAGCCTCCGAAGCCAAGGTCCATGATCTCCTCCACACCGGAGGTCTCGCCATTCGCCAGCTGTGCATCGTGCTCAGCGACCTGGTCGCGACCGGTGATACCGAGGTCGACGCGACCTTCGCCGACGAAGGTGGGGATATCTGCGGCGGGGAGGAAGATGAGGGCGATAGGGAGGTTCTTCACAAGGGCGATATCGAGGCGGGTCTCGCGACGGAATTGGATGTCAACGCCGGCAAGCAGGTCCAAGGTTGCCTGTTGGAGCCGACCCTCTGTTTTCAGAGATGTGCGTATTAGCTGGAGTTCATGTACCCTCCTAATGAGTTTGGTGTAGGAGGGCTACTAGGCAAGTTGCGAAAGAGTAGTGGGGTGAGTCATGGCGGGTTACTTGCTCTTAGGGACGGCGAAAAGGAGTCTGCCTTCGAGGCTGGACAGAAATTGTTAGTATGCGGAAGACAGATTCGAAGGCCATTGCCTGTCAGGAGGTCTGTATGGTGGTATGGAAGTAATTGACTCACTGGTTAACGAGATCCATAGCGACGATCAACCGCGCGGGGTAGTTGTTGGAGGGATTGAGAAGGGTGGAGGGAGGCTAGAGGGCAGATTGTATATTATATACAAGTGCAGACAGGAAGTAAGTCAGCGCAGGCAATATATGAAGTCTTACACTGCGTAAAATGACTCAGTGGGTGTTTCGCAGGGATGGAGCGAGTTGGGCCGGAGCAATGAACGAAATCGGAGCACCGCAGACTCTGAATCGGTGAACAGGACGGAAGTGGGGGTTACAGGCCTATATCCTCAGGCATCAACAGGGCCGTGTGGACCTACAGCCGGTGATGCCCTACGAATCAGGCAATCGGCTAAGCATGCTCTCGATAGTAATAATCTGATTGGTTGATTGGTGGACTAATGTTCCTGGCGGTTTTTAGGGAGGGCGGCAATTGACGGATCCCCATCGTACTACTAATTAGCCTAAACCGTTCTTTGCGTGCTTGTGCGTAAGTGGCTTTCTGGGTCCTGTATGGAGTGCAATCTTAGTAGTTCTTGCTTGTAGGGCTCACTACAGTGCAGGTCATGAGACAAGACGCGCATATCATAATTGAAGATTTAACGAGTCTGGATTTTAACAAGTATCCTTCGCTAATAGTACATGACCCTGAACGATACTTTATGGAAGAATTGCCCCGGGCTCCTCCGCTTCAGTAGAAACAAGGAGTTAAAAAAATACATTTTGCTATGATACATACAATAGTCTATACAACAACGCTAACATGCGCTACTTCAAAATACCAGGTATTGCAATATGATCATGATAGGCCTAACGTGTTCAACCGTTGTCCGATTATAACTGCTCGGCGCTGCTGATGAGTCGTTCAATTAAACTCTCATCGGCTTTCGCAGAATCAGCTAAGATATCTCCAACCGTTCTCACAAGTCCAGCTAGTCTCCGGCGGTGAATTTTCTGTTCTAGTTCGGCACTCTTCTGTTTAGCCAGCTCGATTAGGGTTGCTGGTAAGTTTGCTAAACGCGCTACGTTTAACCCGTAACTGCGATGCGCCACGCCCTCTCTCACCTCGTAGAGGAAAGTGATTTCTTCTTCGGTTGGTCCCGACTCGGTAAAACGCATGTGCACGTTCCGAAGTTCATGGTCAGGAAACGAGTGTACCATTGAGGAAAGGTGTTGATAGTGCGTAATGAAAAGCGTGAGACTTCGGATCGACCGGATCATATAATCGAGAACCGCTTGAGCAATTGCAACACCGTCGTGCGTAGACGTGCCTCGGCCCAGTTCATCCAGAATGACAAGTGAGCGAGGTGTCGCTTGTTTTAGGATATCTGCTGTTTCCGAAAGCTCGACCATGAATGTGGATTCACCAGCCAGCATGTTGTCAAAGGCTCCCATGCGGGTAAACACAGCATCTAGCATACCGAGCTTCGCTGACTGTGCGGGGACGTAGGAACCAATCTGTCCCATAATAGCTATGAGTGCCACTTGCCGAACATAGCTAGACTTACCACCCATGTTAGGACCTGTAACAAGGAGAGCACGGGTTTTGTCACTATCCAAATCAATGCCATTGGGAACATAGCTGTCTAACAAAAGTTGTTCAACCATGGGATGACGCCCTTGATCAACCTGAATACATGTGTGATTCGTGTACTCGGGTTTCACGTAACCAGGTTGGTTAGCGATAGTCGCGAGAGAAATTAAACAGTCAAGTGTCGCAAGGGATTGTACACTATCACGGAAAGACTGGTAACTGGCGGATATCTCAGTCAGGAAAGTTGCGTATGCCTTGTCACAACCTGCTGCTAAAGCCTCCTTATGCTGATCCCGCTGTCGTAGAAGCCTGATAACTTCTGGGGTGTGGAACCTTGAAACTGCTTTGGTACCAGATATCTTCACCCATGATGCCGGCACCTTTTTAATGGACGGCGACTTGTTCTCAACCGCAATCAAGTATTCAATGCCCGCCACTGTGACATAGTCTACTTTCTTTTTCCCAAGGATCTCGCCAGCTGTGGAGCGATGCTCTTCAAGATCGTGCTCCACGGCGCCAATTCCAAGCTTGTGTTCAGTAATCTCATCTGTCTCCTCCGATTCTCTGAAGAACTCATATTTGTCATCATTTTTCGCTGCATGCATGTTTATTTTATCCAGGAAGCGCACAACATCTTCTAGGATTGTTGGGAGAGATGCGACTGCTTTGCTAATGAGAGGCGACGAGAATCCAGTATCAGCAGGAGACTGGACGCCAGCAAATTCCTGCGCAATCATCTGTAAGGTTTGGAGGAGAGTGAGAAGCTCGGGCCGGGTGCACTGTGAGTTGTTTAGCATCGGTTATCGCGGATTTGGTGCATCAGGAATTACCTTTCCGTAGTAGACCCTGATTAAGGACTTTTCCAGGTCGGTCTTGATTCTACCAAGCAGACACTTCATTTGTTCTACGAGAGCGGCCCTTTCTGAATTTTTTAACTCCTCGACAGCGTCCACTCTTTCTTCAAGCCTAAATTTGTTTAGCAAAGGACGTCCCACCCATTTACGTAGCATTCTTTGCCCAAACCGAGTCTGCGTTCGATCCAACGTCCAGAAAAGACTGCCTTTGGTGGAGTGATCCGTCTGATTATGATAGATCTCGAGGCTGTTCAATGTATTTGCGTTGAGAAGCATGTGTGACCGAGAAGAAAAGTGTTGAAAATACTTTGTAAGCTGGAAAACGTGCTCCAAGCCGTACTCTGACATATGTTTAATCATGGAAGACAGGCAGATGGTGGCTTGCTCGCTTAAATTGAGCACCTTCTGAAGCAGGCTGCTCGCCTGTGCATCATTTGTGGCGTTCGCCTTCTTCATCATCTCCGCGTAAAAGCTCGAAACATGGCTATGTGACTCGGCTGCCGCCGTTTTCGCTTTAGGAGCCCTCTCAACACGAATCTCGTCACCAAAAACATTAGTCTTGTTACCAGAAAGATGTTGAACAAGCTTTTCCGTGGCCTTTGATAAATCACCAACTATAAGAACCTCACAAGGCGCCAGATGAAGGAGTCTAGTTTCGATCTCACTTCTCATGAACCCGTCTTCAAACTCGTCATACACTATGTCACCTGTTGCTGGCTGAACAGCGACAATCCCCACATGCACCTTTTCGTCATTTCCCCAGCCTTTTGCGTTTGTCTCTGTAATACAAAGCATATAGCCCGTTGCCATTGAAGTACCAGTGGCTGACATAGATGCTGTAGATCCTACCAGGCCTTCCATATCATCGATATACGTACCCTTTGTGTAGAGGTTGGTGAGTTTGCGTCCAAAGGGCGCATTGCGATTGTCACCAGCAGCTTTAAGGGCAGCAGTCTCCATTTGTCGGACTACTCCGACTTTGTGTCCAGCCGAAACGAGACGCTTGACATGAACATGCAATCTATGCACCGGTATACTTGCCGATGCAAACCGGTCAAGATGGGCCTCCGAAGGATCTAAAACACTATGAGTTATGGCGAGCAGAATTGAGGTAGGTCGTAAACTGAAACCGACACTTACGTTCATCGAACCTGAATTTTCCAGGGATACACACGATATTCAGTTCCTTCGCAGCCGTTCTAGCATCCTCTCCAAAGAACCGGAATTTGTATCCCACCTCCACTACCAAAACCGTATCCATGTGTTTCCGCTTAATATCGATAACCTGCTTCTCCATAGGAGTAAGCTTGCGCGCGCCTTTCTTTGCCGTGGCCTTCCCTTTAGCTGCAGGGGGTGGAGAGGGTTCGTCATCCTCATCACCCTCGCCAACCTCCTCGGGAACAGCTTCGGTGGCCGTATTTCTGCCAATTCCAATTAGACAGTCTGGTCCACCTAGTCGTCGGACAAACTTCTGATGTAGCCTCTCTCTTTCCTTGGTTCGTTCTTTCGTTTCTCCCTCCGTAGCGGGCGAGCTGGCGAACTTGGAGAGCTCCGTTTTCTGGCTACTGTCCGATGGCAGAAGGCACTCAACGTGTGTTTCTTTCGGAGTTTCGGTCGTGTTTTGTGAATGTGAGCCGTTTGTTCTGGTCCGCTTCGACGCCGGAGCTACTACATCGTCCTCGCCATCATCAACGTTGTTTGACTGAGTACCACCATTCTCCCTTAAGCCTTCTTCCTGTTTTGCAACCTCCTCCCTTTCTTCATTTCGCTCCTCCTTTTCAAGAACACCATTTGAAGTGCTTTCCTGCGAAAGTTGTGGCTTCTTTGTGAAAAAGCTTGAGATGGTCGGTTGTTTTCGCTTCAAGTTTGAAGATGACGGTTGAGAAGATAAAGGCATCGTTTACTGCCCGGGTGTTTTTATAAGCCACATAGACTTCAATACAGGCGCTCTATTACGTGATACTCCAAGAAGAAATAAGATACAACGAGAGAGGCGAACTGGAGTAATGGATCAGCGGCCAAGGAAGAGGTGGCAAAGGAAGCTCTCGGCGATAGGTTTTCGTAAAAAGCATTCGAAATAGGTTTAGTAAACAAGTATTGGATACCAGAATATCATGCGGCCATTAGCGGTTAACTGCCCGCATAGTATTAGTCTCGCCGCTTCAGGAACAAGTTGAGCGCAAGGTCTAACAAAATCCTTTGCAAGTCCGCGGCTCCGGAGCTTAACGCGTAAGAAGACGCGATAACCGTGTTGCACCCGGCATTTACTTTAGTCGACTACTTAGGTTAGTTCGATCGTTGACTCCATTGCTTATCTAATCAGGGACGAACGTACGTAGTTAACTAGGAGTCACTGAAGTACTACGTGACAAAGTTAGGAGTTGACAGGTCAAGATGGTGGCAAAATAACACTAATTATCTATGTGAGGCATAATTTATACATTTGATAGTTGAAATGGCGCATGAGTAGGTACTGATGCCTCACCCAGCCATGTGCATCGATCGCAATGAATCAGTATTTATGCTTTATAGAACGTCGGCTATAATTATACGCAGGCAATTTCAGCGCAGGTCTTCATCTCTGTGCAGCAGTGACACTGTTCTTGATAATCCCTTCGTTGAATCCTGCTAGATAGTACGCGAAAAGTCGGCCTGCCCAAGATACAACGACGATGCGTCGTGATGGCTGGAGTGTACAACTCCTTAATACTCAGGTCCGGCCCATTAGGTTCAAGGCATTTAATGCTTTGGATCTCACGATATGGCTTTCGGACCGATTATACCGTAAAGCGGGCTTGTGGTATAGAGAACAATCAGAATGCAAGCTGTAATCAAGAGTGCAGTAAGAAAAGAGGGTATAACAATGACAAATCCTAGGAGGAGCTCCCATCCAAATATAGTCGCTCAAAATCATCTTCTTCGATATCAGAAATCGTCGCCTCAGGGGACGTGATGCGCGTCGCACCCTGAAAAGAGAGACCGTTGCTGGTGTCCATTGTGTATATAGGATTCTCTTCAGCTGACAATTTTGGAAATGAGGCTGCTAGCGGATTATAAGAATATCCTACATGACTATCGTGCCCATCAAACATGTTTAGCTCGATGCGTTGGCCATCGCCGAAAAGAAACTGTGGCGGATAACCAGTATCACTGGCTAGACGTCGCTTGATGGCGGGAGAGTGCCAGCCCACAAGAGGATCGATTCGGCCGTGAGCATCCAATAGCGGTTCGATATTCTCTTTGTCCGTGGTAAAACGACAAAGCCTCTCTGCAAATTCTGAGATATAATTGCTGGAAAGGACCGAGTTAGGAGTGCGAGTGGCCATAGCTTCTTGTTGCAGGAAGAGTGCATCAGAAGATGCAACTAGTCCATATTGCAACCCATCACCACAATGTTGGTGTGGGACATTTTCGTTTGGTGTGTCACAAAAGATCTTCAGCCCATTGCGTGACCTAGGCTCATGCCCATTGAATGTCATTGCGAAGTCATCGGCACTCTCTCCATGAGCTACTTGATTACCACCATAAGTTGGCGCTTCTGTCGAGGTGGGCCGCGTGAAATGGTAACCTCCATGGTCCAAGTCCTGCCCAACAGTGGTCGGGACACGTTTAACTGCTTTCTTCTTTCGCTTCCTGTCCCGTCCACGTTGAAGGTTAGCGTCGGTTTGAGAGAGAGCACGTTTCGAACGAGTTGATCTCCGCCTTGGTATGGGTGTTTCCCCCTTCAGAGGACTGCAATCCTCTACATTTCCAGAGATCACACGCTGTTTCCGTAAAATTCCCGTAGGAGAAAATATGAGTTCTGTAGGCTCGACGCCCATGGACGTCTTCTCCATCATCCTAAGAGCACCTTCATCCTTCTTCTGATTGCGTTTGCGCCTCATTTGCTCGGTGGCCGAATCGAAAATATCCATTCCAGGCCAAAGAACCCCTTTGAGTCTGGCAATCTCATCTACCCTTTCCTTATCCACTTCGCTCTCAGCGTCGTCAACAAGGGTATCGTAACTTAGATGTCGATTTAGTAACTGCGAGGCCATTTGCGCTGTGTGTCCCAGCGTTTTAGACCAACTAGGCGTGCATTCCAAGACGGAGGCTCCCTCATCGTCTGGATTGAACACACGCTCTTGCTTCCACTGGTAGGCAGCGGCTTCTGTGGGGATTTGAGCACCAGGCGTAGGGTGCAATAGATGGATCGACTCTGCGTTTGCATGCATACCAAGCTTTGGAGAAGCAACCGCGGCGATGCAGTCTGCAGAGACGGGCGTGCCTCTGTCGCTTTTATCATGCTCCATATTCACACCTGATGTAACAAGGCGTGGATCTAAGTAATCAGGAAGCGCGTTGTCATGTGGCGAGCGTACCGGCACTGGAGGACTTTTGTACCCATGATCTTCCTTTACAGGACACCTCTTGTCATGAGGTGCAGCCTTTCCTTGGATCCTTTTCCTGCGAGCATCTTTCGAGGCTAATCGGTCAGAGAGCAACTTCGCAAGATTGTTGGCCTTGTACCATCGGTCGTACTCGTCAAGGAGGATAACGGCCTGGGGTTCTTGATGACTGCGGACTTGTAATTTGAAGTAATGAGAAAGATGAGCCTTGGATGAAACGTGAGTCAACAAATGGGACACATCACTAAATTTGGGTTTTTTGGGGCATATGTTGCACAAAAGTGCAGCCGCATCCATCGTAGATGACCTTGAAGAAAAGTGAAAGAGCCAATTAGGACGAGATCGAAGAAGGCAACAGGTTAGAGCTGCCAGGTGCAAGTCGTTGCATGCATAAAGCCTAAACAATCCAAATACTGGGCGAAAAGCCAATATAGAAAGACTGGCCCTCGTGGCGCACATTAGACATTCCTTATGAACTGGGGTAGCCGCGGTAAACAGAGAATATCAGAAGACTTGCCCTGCAGAATCGAAAACTGCTAGGGCAGGTGTTAGAATGGGAGAAAAGACATATTCTTTTCCACATGAGCAACTAGAGAAGGAACTCCTCACAAACTTCCAACTGGGCAGGCACCGGCTTGAATACGACTAGGCCGGACAAGGCACTGTACCGTGACCTCAGCTCCAGGCTCTAGTAATGTGTCTGAAGTACTCCGTACATATAGTAGCACTTACTACTGAAAATAGCCTTAAGGGCGTCAGGCAAGAGTCAATGGATAAGAGTGGGAACTTCAAGTCATCAATTGTGCAATTTGAGCTCACAGTAATAAAAGATAAAGACACTGCTACCATTATGGGTTACATAATATGAATGTGCCACTGTGTCTTAACAACCTTCCAACAGGTTATTGTGAGGGGGTATGAAGCGGAAATAAGTCACAGTGCCAATCATTCTTCTCCTGCCTTGTATCCCATGATCCATTAAGTAGAGGCAAAATGGGTTATTAGATTGCAGGAGGTGCTAACTACGAACAATCGAGTAAAGGAGCAGTTGTCACTTCAATACACACTTTGTTATTGCTTTCGGCATACAACTAGCCATCGTTAGCGCCCCTGTGATCACTGGAACTTGAAGAGGGGTAACTCACTAGATAGGATCTACTTCTTCGACGCCGTCATACCCCAGGAGACTCAACCCAGCGAGGGCGAAGTGTGTATGAAAAACGTCGACCATATTACCAGGCCGGTCTCCAAACCCACCATTCTCCGGGTCCTAGTTCGGACGGATTAGAAACACAACCTATGGCCAATTCGAACGGAACTAACCTGGCAACGCAGGATGAATGCGGCAAGTTTGTCACCATTAATCCAGTGAAGTTTGTCAATCATGGCCAAGCTGGCTCCAACCCACCAGCTATAGCATGCATCTTCCAGCTTCTCCGGGCGTCCGTTGAAGCCTCCATTATCCACCTGTCTTTCGCTGAGCCAACCACCCAAGCGGTCCTTGTTAATCAAGTCCAATCGCCCGGCGATCGCCAAAGCTCCTACACAGGTGAAGACCTGTCCAGAGTGTGACTCTGCACCAGGGTGGATGCCGTAGCCTCCGTCCAGGTTTTCACATTCCTGGATATAGGCAACGGCTTTCGGGACATCAACAGTATCCAGGAGGCCTAAAAGTGACAATGCATTGAACGCACCATACAAGAACCGTGTGTCCAACTCGCCCCACTCGTCACCCATAAAAGAGCCGGTTTTCTCGTCCTGTAATCCAGCAATGAAAGACCCAACTTTCTGTTTACCTCCAAGACCACGCTTTTCCAGTTCATCCACTGCATCCAACATTACAAGGATTTGGACAGCAGAGACAGTGTACAGCATATGAGCGTCATGTCCAGGTGCAGCCCCAAACCCACCATTTTCACGCTGGCAGGAGAGGACAAAATTGATTGTGTCTTCACGGGGCAAGGCTTGAGGACAGCCGAGAAGATGCAAGGCTGTTAAGCCCCAGTAGACTCCATTAAGTCGAAGATGCTCCGTGAGCCAATATTCAAGCTCATCCCTCCTCTAGCATCACCTGTCAACCATCTTTCCCATCATTAAAAGATGGTAAGAATGACGCACGCTGTCCAGATTCTTGATGTACTCTACGTGTTTTTGAACACATAGGTACTGGTCAGAGTGACCAGCCCCCGAGACTGGGGACATAATTTACGCGGGGATAGTGTCAGTTAGTTGCTCAGTCACTAGCACAAAGCCAGCTAGCTTAGGGTACAACAACGGGCAGCTCAACGTTCAGGCAGCCAGGCTTTGGTTAAGGGTTTTAAGGGAGGGACCACCTAAAACAAATAAAATAAAATATATGACAATCAAGACAGCACTTCACAGGCTATGCCAAAAGTGAGCCATGCATGGTCTTTGGGAAACAAAAAAGAAAGGTTAATTTCCAGGGTGCCGTCTGCCTGTAGCGTCTATATCAGATGAGGGCAAGACAAAAACCACTGGTAAACGTGCAACTATTTCGGCAAGCTAGTGAGATTCGGGAGGTGAAAAGGGAAAAAAAGCTTTTTGGATGAGTGTGGTCGGGTACCGAGGGCTTTCATCACGTGACTTAGCGTCACCGGCTAAACCGCCGGCGCATAAGCGGGGCCATGTTTCAGACAGTCTTTAGGGTGGGATCGCCAGGGCGGGCGGCGGTGTGAACGGTAACCCCTGAGCACTTACGGTTTGCCCCTGGGGCCCTGCTTTTCCTCAGTCAATAGTGTTCGGTGGCTGCTGATTCTTTTTTTATCGTTCAACTCTCGATGTGGTTTTACTGGTAGTAGGTCCGTGTTGATCATGAAATAGAACAATATACATGCTGATGGTACTTGTTCATCGTAGTAATAATAGTAATCCGGTTTCAGTTCTTGGATATTCTACGGAGAAGTGGTATCTGAAGTGTCTGAAAAGACTGAGTGAGTACAGAAGCGGATCCTGGTTCAACACAATGAATCATTCCCACGTGTACTGTATTGTGTCCATTTCAGAATACAATTTAAAAGTTATGTACATACGGAGGACTACTGAACTAAGTACAATGTAAAGTATGCCATTGAGAACACCTATACGTAGTAAGTTAGTAACTAGTTAATGACCCAATAATATATATCTTCTCCACTTTTATTATCAGCTTTATTAATGGTGTAGAGTACGGGAATGTACGGAGTTCTCCGCGTAAAAAAGAAAAGAAAGGAGCGAAAATCGTTCAATGCATGGAGTACGGAGTACGTAACGGGCAAAGTCATGGGCATCTTTGAATAGATGGCAGGTTTTACTTTCGCATTCCAGCAATCCAGCAACCCAGCAATTATTATTTTTTTCTCTCTCTCTTTTTCACTTTTTGCTTCTTTTTGCCTTTTCTTTTACTCTATTATTTAGGTAAATGAAGACACCTGGCGGGGCATTGCCTATATATGTGCCTATTTTCCATTCTTATTCTCTGGTACAAATTACTTTTTATATCATCCCCACTAGCGGTATCACGATGTCAGGTGTGAACCGTGGTAACAAGTCCACTTGAAGCTCAGAAGGATCAGCTGATACTTGAAAAATGGGACTACATTTGTTTTTCTCTCATTCTTATCCTTCATGGACTAACCTGTTCGGTGCAAACATTCAGATGTTGCAACACAAGTGTAAAGAGAATGATGAACGACCAGGACAGATGATTTGACTTTTGAAGTGTATTAGTGGTAACTGATAGTCAGGCCTACTTAAATACACCCTAGTGATGCTATGACCGTCTCCGCGCCAGGCACCTCGTTCGCGTAGAGTCCACCCGCCGTTGATTCGCCCATGCCATGGAACGGCGCCCCAGCGGGATGTCCGGTCAACCAATCCATTGCTGCAACTCCTGTATCTTCGTCAGAGCGTACATCATCCCGCCCAAGGCACCAGCTGCCAGGCCCGATCTTTTAGACCAATCAATGACACCACTCCATTATTTGGATGGGTCTCCCGATCTTTCGGTGTATACCCTTGTACACATTCAACTTCCCTATACACCATGTGTTTCCTCTGCATAATCTATTAGGGGGCTATGGTAAGCCACAGAACACGATCAGGTATGACCATCTATATGAGTCTACTTATTAGGTAGCCCTACAATCTTACTAGGGAGCATCCGAATCATGAATACGAAAATAGACCAGATTATATCATCAAACATAATGTATCTTCCCAATGACCTGAAGTTCCGATACTTCAACTAGCTCGATGATCGGTCAGTGGGTTAGACCGAACGTCACCCTCCACACAAGAAGCTAATTCTCTCTCTTCCTTTTATTTTATTTATTTTCTAATCTTTGGCCCCCTTCCTCTTGATTTGGCTCATACGGTTACTTCCCAACACTGGCCAGGCCTGGGTATATCGTAAACTCAGAAATATGAAAAAATTAAGATGAGAGGAGGAAGGGATCTTCTGTATAGGCCACTTGAGGACTCCGTACATATCTTCCGCCGCGTCTCTCACGGAAAATCCCATCGGTGCACTAGATACAAATAGGCTTTTCCATAGCGCTCCAAAAAGCCACGCAGTAGCAATTCTGGAGCCTTGCACAACGCCAGCTCCACTATCAGTTCGCCCCTTAAAGAACGGAGGCTTCTTAGCCTGACACACTGCCGCGCTTGCATAACGCTGTCAAGGAATGTGTCGTTGAGTCTGAGCACTTACAGAACCGTGCGAGAATCACTCTCTCGTGTCAAGGCTTTTGACGACCAACTCCATACAACCAATCTCCTTGGAATTTACATAATTAAGAAATCACTTACGATTCTCTCTTTTCTATTCATCTCGATCTCGCTCCAGTGTTAAATTCCTTTTTCTCTTTTTGCTTTTATTTTTATTCTTTGGTGGCCTTCTGTCCTCACTTTAACAATTCCACGATAGCACGCTAGTCCCTCCTCTCTTTACCGACCGCCCTCTGAACGCTCCGCAGCCCAAGGGTGAAAAAAAAAAAAAAAAACAAAACCAAGAAAAAAAAATTAGGACAGCAGTAC